>JAUPMG010000005.1:8086562-8096835 GCA_031762675.1 Pachysandra terminalis
AATCAGTGCCGTCAAATTTCTCAATTCCGGAAACTTTGACATCTTCTCCGGCCATCGCAAAAGGAACACTAGTTCAGACTCACTGGAATAGCACACTGACCAAACAGATGATCTGCTCTGTCTGCTGCGTTGATCTCGTCGCTAAAAGCGCACAAGCGAAAACGGTTCGCAAATCCGAATCCGGATGACTCCAAAACGGGCAAAATAATGCTGACCGTTCGATCTGATCAAAGACAGTAATGTTGACCTTGAATAAGTCATACTGACGTCATTATGACGTCAACCCCTATTTCTCTTGCACCAGAAAACCAGCTAGGCCTCCTTGCGCACATGCACCGAAAAAAAAAACGACAGCTGCATTAATGTTTTTTTCTTTCTTTGACTTTCACATGCAACACAAGACCAAAAACATCCCTCTTTTTCTTTTTCTTCTCCGGTGACTTTCTTCTTCCTTCACGGCTGCGCAGCAATCCGCCCTAGGCAAGAAATGAAATGGCGACGACGGATCACATCTCGCTCAGTTGTAACTGGACCAACGAAACAGCACGGATCTCCACGGATTCACTAAGATTCACGACGTTGTATAGTAACCAGCGTTCGTTACTCACAATCCAGTGAAACGCACGATCTGCACGGACAACACTAGTCGCTGCTCACGAACCCACGCTACAAGCAGTCGCCTTCTCCAAGTCGCTAAATGCTGCTCTACACGGCAACAATCACACTGCCACCTTCTCCCACAGACGACGAACGATCTATTCTTGATCACTTCACGCAGTCGTCTTCTTCACAAAGACAACACCTCCTCCTCCTTGCAATGCTCAAAAAAAAAAATCGTTTGCTCTCCCGATTTTCCCCAACCTTGCTCTGATACCAGTTGTTATGAAAATGAGCAATAAATGGAAAATCAAACAAACACAAGCACACACAGAAATTTACGTGGTTCGACTAAAATTGCCTACGTCCACGGAGCTGCAGAGGTTTCACTATATTTGGGAGAAAAATACAATGAAGAAGAAGGTTCAGTCTCTACAGAAGAAAAAACCCTCACTAGCTATTTAATAGTCCCACACACACTTTAGTGGGCCGGGCCTACAACTAGGCCACTAACCGAGCTCCACATAAAAGCCCAATAGTCACTTATTGCCATATCTTGTTGGTGGAATCCTATGGTTAAGGCCATTTGGAAACCTCCGAGAGCGGGCTTTGTTAAGCTCAACTTTGATGGTTCATCTTTGGGGAATCCAGGTCCGTCGGTGATAGGGCGTTTTAGGGATTCCCGGGGCCATTATTTATACATATATTCGGGTTCTATTGAGGAGGGGGACTCCACAAGCGTGGAGATACATGCTTTGGTGGCAGGTTTGAAGGAGATGAGAAGTCAGGGCTATAGGTGTGTGGAAATTGAGGGTGACTCTTCCTCGGTCATTGCATGGATGTGTTCGTCTTTGAACTGGCCACGGAGATTCACTCATCTTATTCGGTTGGCAGAGTACATGGGGGAGGGGATGGAAATTGTGTTCTCACACGCTCCCCGTTCGACAAATGATGTAGCTGACAGGTTGAGCAGGGAGGGAGTGATTAGGGAGTCCTATTTTTTGGGCCCACCGGATATTGGGAATGAATTTATAGGTGAAGTGGATTGATCTGGACATACGGCTGCCTTTTGTACGTAGGCTTTATTTTCTGTTCATGATTTATGTTTCTGTTTATGCTGTTTTTGGTCTTTTGCTTTCAGGATCGCATTTTGTGATCTTTGTATTTTCTCTTACTTTTGATGATTAATGAAGAACTGTGTTAATTAATTATAATAAAAAAAAGGTCACTAACAAGAAGAAAATCAGGAAACAACGTTTTTTTATGAAAACGTGGTACAAGAAAAACATTAGGAATAGAAAGAGAGCCCATAGAAGAGGAAATAAAAGCAGAACCAGCATGAGTAATTGGAAGAGATTAGCCATCTCCTAGGATGGTATGTGATGACCCGGAATAAGGAATGGGGTTAGAGAGATCACCTGTGGTGTCAGAAACATGATGGGTAGCACATGTATCAACGATCCACCAGGCTTCAGAAGGTGATGAGAGAGACATGTCGCCGACAGAGTGAGTGAGTGCCTGTTGTTGGTACTGTATATTTATGCGATGATTAACAATTCACAGCAGTATGATTATGATGTCCACAAATCTGACACCTCTCTCCAGAATTGGAAGAATGAGAACTTTGGTTTGAAAGTGAGATTTGGTTTTGGAAGAAGATCACAACAATGACTAGAAGAAGGGGTTGGAAGAATTCCCTGTCCTGAGTGATTGAGGGAACTATCATGAGCTGACCGACTACATCCGCGATTTCCACTATGCCTTCTCCATCCTGGAGTGGCGTTAGAGCCTTAGAGGTAAGGACTGTATGTGAGGTGGTTTCAGCAGGTGTTTTTGCCTTCTCTATGTTTGGGGAAGCAAAAAGGGACTCATGTTCTAGAAGTATGAGTCGCAATCCAGCAAACGATGGAGTGGGTTGGGTTATGATGGGTGTGATGAACACTTTATAGTCCTCTCCTAGACCAGACAATACATAGCATACCTTGTCTTTGTCCTCAACTGGGGATTGTATCATAGCCAGTTGGTCAAAAATAGACTTGAACTCTTTAAGATACTTGTGTACTTTCAGATCACCACATTTGCAATTCTGGAGCTCTGTTCTTAGGTGCATGAGACGAACTTCCGACTGCTGAGCATATGATTCCTGTAGAGGCAACCATAATTCTTTGGCTGAGGAAGAAGAATCAGTTACTTAGGAAAAAAATTTCTGGAGACAAAGTAGAATTTATCCATGCTATTAACTTTTGATCCTTTGCATACCAGATTTCATAGTCTGGATTTATCTCCTCGGGTTTTTCTGCATTCTTATACTTTGGTAGCTGATGAGATGTCTCATCGAAAACCCATGATACCTTGTCCATGAGCAATTGGAATAATTTGCCCCTTCCGTGAGAGAAGGTTATCTGTAGACAACTTTATGGTGACAAGTTGTGGGAGAATGCTTTCAGGAGTATTAGGGACTGGAGAAAAAGTAGCCATAAACTCAATTCAGACAGAAGCTTTTGAAATTTAAGGGATGAGAAAATTGTGGGACATGAACTGAGTTATCTTTACAGCTCTGATACCATGTAAATAATTACAAGGTACGGAGAGGAATGAGTGATAGAGAAAAGAAGAATAGAGAAGAGAATGATGCAACAAGAAAACCATATGGTTTTGTAATTATGCCCTTTTACATAGATCATTCAAGAGGAGTCATACCATATGAATCTCTAGAGTATCTTCCTAATATTATTTTCCTTCTATGCTAACATTAACAGCATTATTAAATCTAATCAGCTTCTGTACAATCTTTGAAGGATCAAGACAAGAGTATACTTCACTTTCCATTCTAAAGAGTATGCTGTACTTTCCTTTCTAACAAATGGTTCATAAGCTAATAAGTTTCAATATGGGAATGATGCAGGGTCTATACCTGGAGTTTCATTTGAACAGATGAAGCTACAGATCAAGCTTGGGGTTCCTCAACCTCTGCAACAATTTCTGGATATTGAGAGAGTCAAATCTGTCTTCCCTTAGTGAGTATCAATTGTATGAGATTTTCAATATGAACTTCCTGAATGCTTTAAGTGTGGCAAATTTACCTGGTTGATTAATATATAGGAAGCAATTTGTGGATATAATTTATATGGTCTTTATACACAGCTCAATTTAGACAGACCACTTGAACATATCTGCAACCTGCTGTATTGGGATGCAAAGGGAGGCAAGACTCCCCAGCTATGTAACTTTGTTTCTGTTTAGTATTTTATACTATATCGCCCACCCCACCCCTCCCACACACACACACCAAAAAAAAAAGGAGAAGAAGAAAGAAAATAAAAGAATAAAAGATGGACCAAATTGCCGTGCACATCTTATTTGCAGAAAAAATACCTCGTTTGAATCTTGCCGTTGTACTTTTCCTTTTTAATTATGACTTGATCATATTTTTCAACCATTGTTCTAAAATTTCATTAAGTGAAATTTCTCTGTTCAAAGGGCATCAAATCTAAAACGTTGTTTCATCTGATGGTCCTTTTTGTAAATGTTTGGCAATGGCTGGTGGTCTTATATCTTTCATTAGGAATAGATCAGTCAAAGCCAATTGAAATCTAAAATCTTGTTTCAACTGATGGTCCTCAAAGTCTTTGTGGTAAAAGTTTGGTAATGGCCGGTGGGTCTTATTAATATGTTTCATGGGGAATAGATCAGTAAAAACCAATTGCCATAGTGCTTATAAGAAAGATTGTAAGTCTTTTGCAAATTCAGTACACAAACATGGATGAACTATGCTTACGCCTTCACCGAGTGGTGCTAGCAAAGATATGCTTCTCAGTCTGTCATGTGAGTATAAAAACAGAATGGGACTTACATGAACAATGTTAGTGTCGGTGCAGCGCCATTCCAAGTTTATTTCTATGAATGTCTTGTAAAATGGCATTAAAATTTGAATTTCATTATTATCTCAATATTACCCATTTCTGTTTTATAACTGCAGTGGAGAAATTGTGAATTTTGAGGTTGTGGATGGTGGACTAATATGCTCAAGTGGTGTGTATGTTGAAGAAATGGGAGATAAGAATGACGACTGTTATGTAGTCAATGCTGCAGTTTACTCCTTTCGTTGTTTTATAGGGTTTGTTTTGCTTCTATTAACACTATATCTATACAATGTATTTCGTGTTTTTTTGTTCTCTTCCCGCCTTCATCTTTATTACATCGTTTTTTTTTTTTTTGATGAAAATATTACATAGTGTACCTTCATCTTCTCTTTTTCCATGCTTTGCTTATAATACTACAGAAGAGCCAATAAAACAGTTCAACTGATGAGATTTGTTTACATGATCTCATTTTGGAACAGCTCACAGAACTGAGTTATATTGTTTTAAGGTTCAATCAAAAATAGACAAATTTGCTATTTCAATTCATTGCTCTATTGTCTTTTCTTCAGCCTCCAACAATTTATTTGTAGCTTCCTTTCCTATTTTTTGGATATAAATAACAAAATTTATTTAGAGGGAAGAGAGACTGAAGAAACATTCTGTATCTGTATAGCAAAACAATTAAGAGACAGTGTGGTATTCTTGTTGTCAAAATGTTGCTCTTGCTTGATTGAACTTAGTGTTAGAGATAGTGGGTGGCTCATATTCACTAGCCTCTAGATCCAAGGGAGAGGGACCCATGAGGCGGAGCGAAGCACCATGGGGAGAGGTCCCTCCCCGGGTCATGGGTAACTCGTTGTGCGGGTCAGTACCATGGGGTTCCGCACCCCCGCGGTACGGTAAGAGTATATTGGGGATTTCTCCTATATATTGGGTAGGAGCATAAATTGTAACCCTAATTCGTTTTTTTGACATGGTGGAAACTTCTTCTCTCCCGTGGACGTAGGCTTTGCCAAACCACGTATATATGTGTTGCATTGATTGATCTTTGTTTTTACTGTGTTTATTATTATTGCTTGATACCGATCAACACTTAGCTTAGACATTCAATATGACCTATTAAGTCGAAACTTACAGATTACAAATATTTTCTTTCATTCTCACCCTTCATGCTATTAAATTCTGCAATATCAAGCTTTGAGAAATTAATAAACAGATAAAAATCTACACCGAGGATCAAAGCAACTTGAATGTGTGCTTTGAGTAAATAATTACTTTACAAATGATGCATCAACCCCCCCTTATTAACATCTAACACAAAGGAAAAGAAGAGGAAGTTCATAATATACAACTAATGCTTTCTTTTGCAGAGTTTTCGATCAAAGGACGAGAGCAGCATACAATAGCTGGTTCCAAGTATCAGGAAGTCCGGGAAGGCACCAGTGGCTGCAGTCCATGCCAGAGGGTTTGAGGCCATAAGCAGATGGGTGTGCATCTTTTCTCAATTGAGAGAGTATGGTCACATCGAGTAGGTAGACTGGTTTCTTAATCCTACTCAACACTTTGCTCACAACGGCGGCGGCAGGAGGAATACCTGCTGGGTACATTGAACCTGAAACCGGTTGCATCTGACCGTAGCATGACTTCGATGGCTGGTTCCATTCTTTGCCTCTGGTTTCATGACAAACAATTAGCTTAATCTCTGCCTCTTATTTAATATTAGTTGATGAAATTGACTTATGAGCTTTGCTTCGGGACTCATAATGGTAATTGGGTCCACACCAGGCTTAACAGGGATGCAACTTGGCGGGCTTGTTTATGGCCAAACACAAGTCCAAAACCTTAAATCTCTCCCTAAACATCTCTAGACCCAACACTGGTATAAGTGCTTATTTCAGCTTATAGCTTATTAAAGCACTTTTCAAAATTAAAAGTGTGTTTGGTAACACCTAATGGGTAAGCGCCTACCCATAAGCAGTATAGGAAGGCTACTCGTAAGGAGAAGCTGTTGAGAACAGATTCTCTTATCACTTATGCGGAAGCTATTTCTAAACTTTAGTACTATTTTCATAATGCCTATTTTACTCCTAAACTTTCACAAACACTTAATAAATCTTATTTTTAAACTTTAATAATATTTTCATAATACCTATTTTACCCCTAAACTTTTATAAGCATTTAACTAAATGTATTTACGAAATGCTAATTTCTTCAAGTAAGCAATTTATTGTTGCTATGGATAAGTGCTCCCATTGAGCCACTTATCCAATGAGTGTTTATCCAAAAACATAAGCCAGGCCAAATGCAGCGTAAGGCTGTGCTTGGCTCGGCTTCTATGAGTACTTAGCAGTTTATAGCTTATATAAGCACTTTTTAAAATTAAATATGTGTTTGGTAGAACTTATGGGTAAGTGCTTAATCATAAGCAGTAGAGGAAGGCTACCCATAAGGAGAAGCTGCTCTCAGTAGCTTCTCCCAAGCTCTTATGCGTTAAGCTATTTCACAATTGTAGTAATATTTTTAAAATACCTATTTTACCCCTAAAGTTTTATAAGCACTTAAATAAATGTTATTTCTAAACTTTAATAATATTTTTATAATACCTATTTTACCCCTAAACTTTTGCAAGCACTTAAATAAATATATTTACCAATTGCTATTTTCTTCGAATATAAGCAGTTTATTGTTGATGTGGATAAGTGCTCCTATTTAGCAACTTATCCAATGAGTATTTATCCATAAGCACAAGCAGGGCCAAACGCAGCCAGAATCTCCTTTGAACATCTCTAGGCGTAACACCGAATTAGAAAGTTCGAACCAAGATGGTAGCTTTGTTGGGTTTGTATTGGGTCGGGTCGGGTTCAACCCGAAATGCGTTGCACCCAAAATCTTATATGTTATTCCTTTGTATGATTGATAGTACTTCCACTGTGTAATACTGATTACTGAGTTCCAGGGCTTACTCGTAATGGGTGGGAGAGATTCCTTGGAAGAAGACTTTGGTCTTGACCGGGTCAACGTAGAGGTTGACCCATCTAGCCCACGTCGTCAACCCTTTATAGAATGCAATCAGACGGTTCATGTCTTTATACAACCTGTTCCGCTCCTGCATGTAATCCCATCTGCAACACAAACCGTTGGATTTTAGAAACCCCCATCTCGTTTATCACACGGAAGCAAATGAGTTAAACCAGATAGATCTATCGTACGGTTGAGATCTTCCTGTGTGGGTCCACCAGTGCCAGCTATTGAAAATCAGCACGTCCATTCCTCTCCATGCCCTACCAGCGTTGATGGAGTCGAGCTTCAAAACTCGTCCCGCTTTTTCACGTACCAGATCGACTAGGTACGGGGTACGGTACAGCATCAACGTAACCCCATAATCCTGCACAAACACATAACATGGATACTTAAGTACTAACCCCGGACCAATCCGAACCCATTTAAATACAGCCAGTAGAGCTGGCAATTTCTAACCCGACCCATCAGGCTTGGGTTTAAAAAGCAATAACCCTTGTCGCTGTTGCCTGTTGTACTTTCTTCTGAGAAACTGCATGAGTGGGCCTAGTGGATCTGGGCCCCACAATTTAAGGTTTGTGAAATGCCAAGATATATTTAATGCGCGTGACATGATGTTATGATTTATGAGGGGGATGAAGGTATTTCCGTTATTTATGGAGTCAGCTACGGGCAATTTCGTGATCTTAATTAAATGTAGAGATTTTGTCGCTTTTTGTTCTACAAAAACAAACTTTGAAACCGACCAGCGGTCAGCGGCCTTTGTCCATTGGAAAGGATATTGGTCTTAACGCTGTATCAAATTTGATATCTGGACACAATATACAGATTTTAGGCTTCAGTTGAACCTGTGCCCCAAAGCTAAATGTTGTGTCCATATCATATTCATAGCGTCCTACCGGACGCTAGGCTTCCAAAATTACGTTTATTCCCCAAAAAAACAAAAAATAACATCAAAAACCCAACTTTTACCTAACTCCTATAAATCAAGATTAAAAAAGTTGAGCGAAAGTGGTTGCCAGAAAGACTTCAGGAAAAGAAAGTGACGGTAGTTGGAGAGAAAAGCGGACTCATTGAAACCAAAGCTTTTTCTTTTTTCCGTGATTGTTTTCTCACTTCGATATAAAATTACAAGTATGCCCCCATGCATTTCCAAATTTCCACTGATCTAATCATAAGGTTATAATACCTACCAGAAATTCGAAGATGATGGTCGTTATTTTGCTTGCGTGGCAATTAGTTGGCGGGACCAATGCACTTGATACGCTTAATCACCAATTTATTAAAACGTGGCAAAAAAAAAAAAAAAACTATATCCAGGAAGATTCAAATGCGATTCAAAATTCAAATCCCATATAATTGACATCAAAGAAAAAGATGGACAAACTATCCTATCAAAGTATGAAAGCATGAACTGATAATTCCAAGCAATGATTTCATTTTCATGGAAAACATATAAAATACAGGAAAGCAAATTCCCACCTGGAATATAACCGAAGAAAGCACGTTCCTCTTCACAAACGTCGTCTTGACGTTGGGCAACTGAGCATGAATCATACACGTCAACGAGTTCCACTGGTTCAGACTCAGTGAGTCACCCACAAACATGATTTTCTTCCCTCTCCATCTCCTCAAAAAATCCAGACCATTAAACCTGCAACCAACGAGATCAATAGGTAGGTACTGAAGAGTCAAGATTAAATCAGTGATCTGGATGGACAGCTTTGGTACCTTGGTAAGTTGCAGGTGTTGGGTTGCCACCTGTACTTAAGGTACAGGTTATCAGGTCTCCCATGACTCTTGCAATTGAACTCTGGATCTATGAAGGGACAGCTCGTGGAACCGTAGAGAGGGTAGGAAGCGTCGAAAACCCATCTCCCTCGAAACAGATTGCACCTACTGACTCGTTTTGTAGCTCCCAAAGAGCTGCTCACATTATTATGGAAATGGAAGCTCTCTGCTCTTGCTTGTTGAAGAAAGAAAAACAGAGGGAGAAGGAACCGAGTAATGGAAAAGAAGGATGGGAATTGAAAATTCATCTCGGATTTCGGACCGAAATAGTAAAGGAAAAAGAATAGGAGTGAAGAAAAGTCATCAGTGATTTCAGTTTATATAATAACGTAGAGAGAGAGAGAGAGAGAGGTTTTGGGTGTTTGGGTACACATGGTTTGCGCCACAAAGTCTGGATTTTTATTTCCGCCATGAACTGGTATATCTTGGGTGGATTCGTTGTAGTTTGCTTTTAGCGGTGAAGGGTAGAATTTTTTTTTTATATATATTTTTAATTTTATTTCTTAAATTTAAAAATCCATTATATTTTCATGAAAAAATAATATTGCGAATAATTAAGTTTACTATAGTTAGTGAATGTTAATTATTTATAATTATAAATTAATTTTTGATTAATTTACTAGATTTTTTTAAATTTATTAATAATTAACTGATAGTTTCATGAACCTAAGTATATTAGTCTCGAATTACTTGATGAAGAAGCAGGATTTGTATTATCAACCCAAATTAGTTGGGATAATATATATATAGTGATAAAAGCACTTGCTAGTTGACATTAAAGTGGTGATTATCTTTTGCCTACAGATCGTTATAAAGGCTGCGTTTGGCCGTGCTTGTGCTTTTAGATAAGTACTCATTGGATAAGTAGCTAAATGGAAGCACTTATCCACAGCAATAATAAACTGCTTACTTGAAAAAAAAATAGCGTTTGGTAAATACATTTATTTAACTGCTTATGAAAGTTTAGGGATAAAATAGGTATTATGAAAATATTATTAAAGTTT
>JAUPMG010000005.1:8096935-8119267 GCA_031762675.1 Pachysandra terminalis
TTTATTTTTTATTTTTTTATTTTTTTATTTTTAGGTAAAAAGACATATTTGTCTGTGATTACAGTACTGGCTAAAAGAGACAAAAAAAAAGAACAAAAAATAAAGGAGAAGCTCTTTATTTGCCACCTACCCACCCTTGGCAAGAAAGCAAAAGGGATAAAGAAAGTTTTAGCGGCCAACTCCAGACCATCGTCTACAGCAAGCTGTACATCAAGTCTTCAAAAAATTTTGTTAGGTAACCACCGATGCGTGGCTCAGTTGGTAGCAAGTTAGGTTCTAGTGTGCATCTCCGGATGGGCATCACCGGAGGGTAAGTCTGGAGTTTGAATCCCACTAGAAGCACTTGTGGTCAAGAGTTTACCTTTAATGCTCACGCCCCGAATGTGGATTAGTCTCACATTTATGTGGGTGTGGGGACACCACGTGGTTGAGAGAAAAAAAATTTTGTTAGGTCAATGTTTTGCCATTTTTTATTTCATAACAACATAAAACAATAATAAAAATAAATAAATCAGACGCTTATCGTTGACCGATCGAATCTTTAAATTGCTGACCACATCATTTGCTATAATTTTATGCCATAATATATATAATATTATATGGGAAAATTAAACTTTGACTCCCTGAAGTTTTTGACAATTACAATTAGACTCTTTGAGATTTTTGAAATTACAATAACACCTTTTATCAAAAACCTCAAAGAGTTGGTCAATTAACGACACTGAGGTCAAATGGGTTTAGGGCAGAGGCAAGACTGTTGCGAGTGTCTTCAAGTTAGTTTTATGAAAGCTAAATGTGGAGCTGCTCATTGGTCATATACTTAATAACATGTATGATTAGTATTTGTGATAGGAAGCTTTGATGATTATGAGAGAGATGCACGCTCGTAGTGCCCACTATATTAGATAACATGGGAGGACCATTTCGATTAGGCCAACTTGTAAGTGCGTCCATATTGAGGCCAACTTGTATGTGCGTGGTCCTAATATGCATACTCACTCCTAGTCCTTGTGGGATTTTCAATTATATGTATTGCATTAGGAAATTTTTATAGTGTGTTTAGACCTTTAGAATAATTTTCAACAAATTGTATGCTTTAATGTAATACTCATATTCTTTGATATTAGTAAGATTTCACTCCTAGTCCTTGTGGGAACAATAAACGGGTCTAATCCTATCTAACTCGTCAAATTTGTGTGACCCGTTTATTAATATTATTATTATTTTATTATATTAAAATTAAAAAAAAAAAAAAACTTAAAAAATAAATTATTAATTAATTAAATAAATTTTAAACAAGTTGACAAGTAGGATTTGTTTATGGGTGGATTGGATTTGGGTTGAGATTTTCCTGACCCGTTGCCACCTCTGGTTGGAAGATAAGAATGCATTTTTAAGTCATGGATTATGGCAGGTGGGGGCCCACTATAGTGGTTTCAATGTTTCATTAGTGGTATAAGTTGCTTATTGTATAATCTAACCATAACCCAATCATATGCCCTTCAATCATCATGACAATTGGATAAGAGAACTTTTCACCCATATATACATCTATGAGGTGGGACTCATTTTGCCCTAACTTGTAAGGCAGGTGGTTGACTAATGCAGAGAAAGCAGAAGTAGAAAAGCTAAGGCTGCATTTGTTCCGGCTTGTGCTTATGGATAAGCACTCGTTGGATAAATTGGTCAATGGGAGCACTTATCCACAACAATAATAAATTGCTTATTTGAAAAAAATAGCGTTTTGTAAATACATTTATTTAAGTGCTTATGAGAGTTTAGGGGTAAAATAGGTATTATAAAATTATTATTGAAGTTTGATTAAAAATATTACTAAAGTTGTGAAATAGCTTAACGCATAAGAGCTTGGATAGCCTTCCTCTACTGCTATGGGTAACTACCAAACACATATTTAATTTTAAAAAGTACTTATATAAGCTATAAACTGCAATAAGTACTTATAGAAACCGAGCCTAATGCAGCCTAAGATTAAGACCTACTCTTAAAAAAGGGAGCCGTAAAGGATAGTGGTTCACGGTCTAACGGTTCAGACAGTGATGTTATTAACTTAATTTATAATTAATTCTTCCAAGAACAGTATTCAGCACTATTTGACATAATAATATTAAAAAAAAAAAAATTAAAAAACACAAGCCCATGAATGATCCTGCACAGCTAATAACAATTTCAATAAATTTAGATCCCGACCCCTCTCTTGGTGTACAACGGGCCGGGCTGCCTGCATGCCACCCGGCCCGATACAATTGAACCATGCATGGTTTGTAGGGCCTGTGGCACGGCAACGCCCAGGCCCCTTTTGTTTTTTAAATTTTTGTAAGAGGCTTTCCATTTTAGGGGCCTTATGAGCTCTCTGTTTGTGTTTCCCGTTTGGCACAGTAAGGGCCAGGAATCCCTTCCTAGACTTAAAAGTGTTTTGACTGTTTTCTACCTAATTTAGGTGTTTGGTGACATCTGTAAGCTACCTCAAATGAAGCGCTTCTTCAAGAAGAAGAAGCCTATTTTGATGAAGCAAGAGCCAGGCTGCATCTGAAAATTGCATTTGCAGGAAGTAGTTAGCAATGTTTTAAATTCAGGGTTAATTTTAGTTACACCCTTCACGTTTCTGACAACTACAGACATATCCTCTTGATCATTTTACGAAGAAAATGAGTGCATCATGCGGTTTTTAACATCGAGTATACGAATTGCACAACAATTGTGATAAATAGAGGAGTACCAGGCATGTGTTACGTAGCCGGTACCATTCAACACAGGACATGTCAATGAAAAGTAAGCATGACTGGTTGATCCCATATCTACAAAAGCTAACATGTCCTGTTCCGAATGGTGTCAATACCTGACTGGGCATAAACTTATTTTCTCTACATTTTACCAAACAAAAAAATAGTATGCCAATGAACAATGATAAGCCATCAAGGCAAGAACAATAAGCAAAAAAATAAATATATATATCTCAAATGAGGTTTATTCTGTCATAACATTAGAACCATCCATGTAATCCAAAAAAAATTGAAACTACAGTGATAATTTGCAGAAAACCTATTCTACTCAACCTAGAACATATAAATTTCCTTTTCTTCTTCCTTTTACTTGCCACATTGTAACTTTTTGTATGATTATACGAAGGCGGTTTCGCCACGATTATTAATTTTGGGCAGTATTATATTCAACACCCTCATCTGCCCAAGGATGAGGCTGCAGAACCAGTAATAAAGCACAAGTTAATTTGATCTATAGAAGCTCCCATTCGGATTCGCAGAAATCATCTGTTGCACTTTCCTTCAAGTCTAGGCCTCTTGTAAGAGGGGAAGCAGTAGAACTTTCCATTCTCTGCTGGTTGGATCCTGTATCCACATCTTCATACAAAATTGCTAGCTGCTCATACTCTTGCTTCTTTGCCATTTTTGAAGAAAAAGCATCCCTAATTTTCTTCTAATAACAAAATATCATCAGAAATCACCAAGTGCTGTGTGTGTGTGTGAGAGAGAGAGAGAGAGAGAGAGATTACCGCGTATGATCTATGCTCGCATGCCCTGTTAAAGACAAAAAGAAGTTCATCACTGTCCACAATGACACAACTTTCCTCGAGCTTCACCTTATCAAATGGTTCACAGGTTCTCCTGTCTGGTTCAACAAAACCATATTTGCTAGCTTCTTCTGAACAGCATTCATCTGATCTTCCTGTAATAGATAACTGGTACTGGTCAATACTAATTACTAATTAATATTGAAAGAGTATGATCTGAGCTATGATAAAGAATTGAAAGACAGTATACATGCTTCAGAAAGTCATTTTGTCCTAAATGCTTATGGATGACCACATTTCAACTGAAACATACAAGACTCCGCATCACCATGTGTGTATATAGATGTATAGTTTAGCACCATCAAAATTCAAATAGGTTCTCGCGACCAGTCAATGCACATCTCGGATGAGACATGGGAAGTGAAGCAATACAGTTAATAATAAAATGCAACATACCATATCCGAAAGAAAATGCAAGTTTACAGGAGCGGAAGAAGAACAATTTGCAAAAAAAAAAAAAAAAGATAAAACGCATGTAATGCATTCTTGAAGAAATGTACCAAAATCTGCAGTGGACATAAAAGCATCTAATTTAGAAGGTTCGCTGTCCTGCCAAATCTTATTTCCAGAGGATCCTACTGGATGTTTCTTTCGGATAAGGCATTGCTGTAGGAAGTCATTTCACTATCTGATACTTTGTTCTCACAGAATAAAACAGGAAGAACCATCAACTCAGAACATGGGAGAATGCTTGAAATACCAGAAACACCTCCAATCGGATCGACAGGTTTATCATGAAGTTCCATTGCATTTTTAGCAGAACCACACCCTCTAACTTCATCCGAAGTTGGTGAAGACATCTTATCCAGCCTATCACATGTTAATTCACTTTTTTGGTTGATGAATCCACCTTCCCTCAAATCTTTTCCGAAAGGAGTGAATACATCTGACGGCTCCGATGGAGGTAACTTCTCCTTTATAGGACCTTCTTCAATGGGATCCATGGAACAGGAAGAGAAAAGATTATTTATATTGCAACGTCCGCTGAAAGATGATGCAGGCCTTGCCTTGCTCCTGACAGAAGCGTTCACAGTCACGACGTTCTCAGGTAACTGCTCAATATTAGCTTTCTTAGGTTCTTCCTCAACACTTAGTTTGGATATTTTACAGGGTCTGGCATCATCAGCAGCATTTTGTTTCAATGACAAGTCAAGAGATGCTCCTTTCACAGGTCCCCCTGCAGATGAAGGAAGCAAATCTCGCATGCCATTTGAACAATTTTTTTTAACACTGGCACCGTCTGCCTCTGATCTTCGTGACCTTTAATGCTATTCTGTCCAAGAAAATAATTCAAATTATGGAAGGAAAATAGCCAGCTTCATTCCGACGAGAGCTTGATAGGGTTTTCAAGGAAATACATAATCCGGTAAGACAGGGTCATGAGGGCGGATTTTTACTTGGGGGTATATATATATATATATCCACAGTCGTCATCTACAGAAGCCTTGTCCACCTGTGCAATGTAGAATTTTGCCACAAAGCGGGCCATTCAGTCGCTAATTGCTATTTTCGATACAGTCAATCCCGGAACTATATATATGGAAAGGGGTGAAAACGATTCTTAAGGATAGCGGATTTATTCCGTGCTTGAGTTGCTGCTAAACACAATAAGTCTTATCCCTAATCTGTTTATTTGACAGAAAATTATAGCTTCAAAATCAACAATTGAGATAAAAGGGTGAGAAGATTTTGTCGAAAATCCCATTCTTAGGCTGTTCGGCCCTGCTTGTGCTTTTGGATAAGCACTCATTGGATAGCGACTCAATAAGAGCACTTATCCACAACAGCAATAACAATAAACTGCTTACTTGAAGTACATAGCATTTCATAAATACATTTATTTAAGTGCTTATGAAGAGAATGAATAGTTTTCTTCGACTAAAAGGGACAAAAAGGCTGGCAATCGTATAAAAGTTTAGGGGTAAAATAGGTATTATAAAAATATTAAAATTTTGAAATAGCATACCGCGTAAGGGATAAAGAGAAGCTGCCCTCAATAGCTTCTCCTTGTGGGTAGCCTTCATGTAATACTCATGGGTAAGCACTAACCATTAGGTGTTACCGAACACACTTAATTTTAAAAAGTGATTTAATAAGCTATAAGCTCAAATAAGCACTTATATAAGCCGGTCAAAACGAAGCCTTAGCAATAATCACATCCATTACACCTTAAAAGAACACCAAAGAGTAAAACGCCCAAAACTCTAATTGTAGACTCCTTTTGATTACGAACTAAAAATAGATTAATTCAAGCAACCCAACTCAAAAATCCAAAATAACGTTCTCAAATCAGTTGGGGTTAATCCAAAACAATACTGAAAAAAAAAAAATTTACTCTAATCAATAAACTGTTTATTTAATTCACTAAATAAAAATTAGATTAAACCACACAACATATCCCAATTCCAACTCTTTCTTAGCCGTTCATAGAAGAACAATGTTAAGCACAACAAGAACTCTGCAACTGTTATTAACATATATATATAGAGAGAGAGAGAGGGAGAGAGAGAGAGAGAGCGAGAGAGAATCATATAGAATCCACAGAAAACCAATCACTCAAAAAAATAAAATTACAATCGATCAACAAACAAGAACCCAAATCAGAACAGAACTAGCTATCAAAAACTTGCAAACCCAGGAAGCTAAATTGATGAATAAAAACTGATCAAAAGAAAAACAAGAAAATTATTGTAAAAACTAAGCTTCGAGTACTTGGCAAGTTTTAAAAATTGATACACAGAAACGAAAACCTTCGAGGAATCGATGATTACGAGTAAACCCAAGTCACTTTAGCCATTGAAGAGCAGAATCCACAAAGCAGCAAGAGAAAGAGAAAGTTATGAAGAATGAAAAAGAGAAATCACGGGAGACCAAGCTCTCCGCTGTTAAGAGTTATAAAAGAAAACAAACTCGATAATTAATTGGAGAAAGTTATCTTGGTCCGTCTCACCAGCTTTAGTTTGCTGGTTAGACAAGTCATATTCGCCACGTGGATGAATGATACAGAGTTCGAACAACAAAAATAGTTCACACCATCTTAATGACCTTACATAGTCACGGCTTAGTTATAGCCCGGCTCGTGATTATTTATACATATTCCTATATCATATATTAGGATAAATTAATGAACATTTCGATGTGCAGACTTCAAGAAGGGTCTTGTCACCTAAAACTCATAAAAAGTCGCTTGCTAGTAGACCCCTTCTACCATTGCTTGCTTTGGGGTCGACAGGGACCTCACCAACTGTGCTACTTGGGAGACTCCTAACCCGTCGAGGCTCACCACAAAGTCGGGGTATCCTCCCAACTCTAGGACAGCCACCACCTTTTGGTTGCCGGCAGGCATCTGCCCCCAACATTGTATAACTTGATATTTGCATTGGGGTAATTCCAGTACCCAGAGCATGTATTTTTCTGCAATAAATGTGAAGATTTCCTTCCTTTGAAACTAAGCAACTGCAGAGCTGAAACTTGGATCAGTTAGCAAAACCAGAAGAGTTTTTCACTGCCACATCAAAATGAACCTGGTTCAAAACTCCTAATCAGACAGACAGTTCAACTTGTAATGCTACCCCCAACGCATTCTCCTTTTTTCCAACTAGGTTCCATGTAATGTAATGTGCTTTCAAGTTCAGTATGCAATTGCAGTGTCATGAAGCAAAATGCAAAGAAAGCTAATAACGCCTAAGATGCAACTAATGAAACGAATTCATGAAAAATGTAATTTTACTACTCACACGTTGAAGAAAAAAAAAATAATATTAATAACTTGTATATAAAAGTAGAATCATAAATTGAAGGTACTCCCTACTGCTCTTTTGTTTCAACACAAACAATATTCGGAAAACACCATTGTTGCAACATGGATTTTACAGGCTTTCATAATAAAAACATATTCACTGGATCACTTTCCAATGCCATATTTTGCGAATGCACATATATTTCTAGATTCCAAGACATCCTCAAAAATATCAAATTTAAATCAACGTTACCGACGCTTTTGAGCCAAATTGAAGTCACTACCACCATTACCAGCCTATGACTGCAATACATTCACCACCACCACCACTACTAAATTACCTAGTCTATCACCAGTAGATGTGCAATTACAGTCATGGTTTGAAATGGATTAGTCGATACATATTGGCACTGCAGACTGAACCGATCTGAGACATTCAACGGCTTGTATCAGTCAATACTGGAAAGTGCTCTGGATTTCAACCCTTGTCTCAGACAGATCCAAACCGATACCGAAACAGATCAGCAGATCTGTATCAGTATCGGAAATAACCGATACCAGTACCAATACTTCAAAACCTGACTAGGGTCAACCTTCATTCCACACATCTCCACTTTCATATCCATCCGTCTCCCTCCGTCCACCACTACTAGGCGTGCAACTAGTACCAAGCTATATTCCAAATATCTCCATCCTTGTTTGGTCCTTGATAGTTCTCAACCAAGAAAGTCATCAAACCAAAACCAAGATGCAGCTTTGACCATTACCATGGCAGCCATCTCCAAAGGCTGGCACCAAATTCATTACCAGTATACCCAACACCACCGACCTGTTTTATTTCAATCCTTTCCCCTAGCTCATATTTTGTCAGTACAAACCAATGAAATTGACAAATGCACATTTCTCAACCCTCTACTCATGTTATAGCCAAACAATTCAAAATGGCTTGGAAAATATACACTTAAAAAAATAAAAAATAAAAGTCCTTTTATGTCAAAATAAAGCCCAAATCTAACAACTTTCTTGTAAAAACTTTGCTTTTATCCACCAAGGAAGTATTTTCATTTAACTAAAAAAAATGGGGACAAGCCCCATGTAGACAAATCAAATTCAATGAGAACATATCTAAAAATATGAAGCCACAATCAAGCTAAGCAAAACTAGGAAAATAAATTCCAATCCTCAAAAAGAAGAATGAATAGCTTCAAACTTTCTTAACCAAAGCTCCCAAAAACATAAATTATTTCTGTTATTTCTCTCCCTTTCCATTCACCAAAATATATCAAACAGTTACAAAATCTATTATTTCTAGAAGGAAGATGCCAATTCTTTTTATTGAGGATTGGAAGGGAGAGAAATAGACCATAAGGTGAGCTACAGGTTCCAAGGCTTCCTTACATCACACTTCTGTAAGGCAACGTCCAACCTCTAGAAATGAAGTGATCAACCAAGACAATCCTTTCCAGATATGTCGTCCACAAAAAGAATGTCACCTTGTAAGCAACCAAAACATTTCAATAAAGAAGTACACAAGCATGAAGGATAGGGTTCAAGATGATTCATAAAAGGACCAAACTGAATAAAACCCCTGTAGCACTCCAAAAGTAACACCTACTATCAGGTATCACAATGAAGGTATGTATAGAAACCAAATAAACAAATCTGTTCTCTCCAAATTCCCAATCATCAGCCTTCTTCTAAAAAAAAGGGCCACAAAAAAAAATCCCCGACTGACTATTCCTAATAATCACAAATTAGCACCACCAACCAAAGGTCATAGAGAACGCAAGTGGGAAAATCACTAAAAGGTGTCTTACCACAACAGACATGCCAGAAAAGAATTCTTGAACCATCATTAATCCTGAAAGAGATCACATTCCGGAACTCGTTGTCTATTCTAAAAATTGTTCCATAAACAACATCCATAAGAACCTAATGGGAGGTAATCTCCTAGCCAATATGCCAACACCCATATTTGCCACCATCACCTTCCACCACAAGCTTTCCAATTCCACCCCACACCACCATAGTCACTTACAATGTAATATGCCTTATTGAAATTAGCCAAAGATCGAATCCTAAAACCAAAAAATTAGCCTCGTAATGCCTCAAAGAAAAAGCTCAAACCAACTTATGATGAATGATCTTAAGTTGTCTAATTTGAGCATATTTTAAGTTTTAACCAGAACACAGGAGACTTGAGTTATTTCCCTCATGTTGAGAAAACATCTTTTCAGTTCATTTCAAAATACTTCAATTGGTACGCAAAAGAAATAGGTCAATTCAACAGCTTATTGTTCAATTTCTCGTGGAGTCAAATTCACAACAATAAGAGTTTAAGGGAAGGGCCTCACTGGCCTCTGTAGAACTAGAAACCAAGTAATTAGATATGATGCCTCATGGCACGAGGGTTGGAGAAATATCTTGTGTTGGTTTTTTTAGAAAAGCATGAAGCCTTGATGAGCATGAGGTTTTTTGACGTATTCAACACCATCAATGATTTCAACTGGTTAATTGAGAGGTCTTTTCCACAAAGCAGTTCAAGGTGGTAGAGGATACCATTTGTCAGCATCAAACACAGACTATGACTTCTCAATTTGCTCTTTCAAAGAAGAAATAGCAAGCTTATGAACCGATCACTTTTCTTTTCAAGTTTTTCAATGAGTCTTTTGGGATGACCATTCCCAAGGATTTATGGCTGAAGAGGTTGATTCAGATTGAGCAGGAGATGGAGGTAAAACAGTTATCCAAGAACAAGACTTTGGAAGGATAAAAGCTTTGATGGTGGGTGAGGATGTCTTTCAGCTTTTATGAAGAGTTCAACATTTGGAGGATTCTGAAACCTAAAGTAGTGATATTCTTAAAAACATGAATAAAGTATTCACGAGATGATGGGATCATGTGAGAAAACGGATAGAATCGAGAATGATCTTCATTCGTGAAAAATCCTCCTTGCTTACATATTTCTTCAATTAGAAATAGATCGGCACACCACTCTTCATATTTTGTTCGAGGATGGAACTTTAGAAGTACAAGGATATCCATTGGACGTATAAAATCTATAAATTCAGCAATAGGAAAAATTGCAAAAACATTTGGTTCATGTAGACATGTGGGAGTAACAAATACCTTGTTAACATCATTCCAATAATAAAACTTAGAACCAGTAGGAATCCAATTAGGATGATGATTTTCAAGGGAAACAAAAGATCCTTCAAAGGTATAGCCTTTGTCGAAACATGCTACGGTAGAGTTATAACAACAGATAGAAGAAAGGATAGGAGATGGAAGTGCAGAAAGAAATTTGTCCATGTTCGTATAACAAATAATATGGATAATGAGAGGGTTCTACTGTTTGCTACCACCTAAGGCGCTTGAGAAGTCTTCTTAGCCTCTTATACCAAACAAATGGTTTCGAGAAACTAAGGCGTTGGTTAAAGGCATTACCTACAAGAGAATGCAAGAATAACCTATAAAAATAAACAATAAAATATACCGTTATACTATTAAGTTATATATTAATATTACATGTATTATATAATACTACCTAATACAATATAGTATTATAATTAACATATAATATTATGCAGTATTATAGTACATTTTCTATAAAAAATACTACATAATATTAAATAATTATAATACTATATTTATTATTAATTTATAAATTATGTGGTATTTTTTTCTCTTTCCCCACCTCTTTCTTTCTTCAACCAAATAGAATAAAGTGATTTCTCTAGCATTTTCTTTTCTTTTCTCTCAAAATCCAAGGTTCTAAACACAACCTTAATAATATAAAATATTATACTATTTATATTTATAGTATTATATATTTAATCATTAAATTTTGAGGGACACGGTTACACCAAATAAAATCTATTACACATATTAACGGTGTTCAAGTGTGTAGTCATATTATCCACTTGTCCACTTGGCCAAAAGGACCAATATCTGGTGGACAGTCTAGATGGCCACCTCATTGCTCCATGTGGAAGGAAAGTCATGTCTCACCAGGAAACTAAACATTGTCCACTTGGCCAAAAGGATCACTATCAGGTGGACGGTCTAGATGGCTACATCATTGCTCCAGGTGGAAGAGGAAAGTCATGTCTCACCAGGAAACTAAGCCTAGTGAGGCAGACCACAATATTTTTCACCTTATTTAATTAGAAGCTTAGGCCTAACATATCCAACCCTTAAGGAGCCAATGCCAAATTGGAGGATTGAAACCAAGAAAATTCTTTTAAAGCCAAGCCAAAACATCTTTTAAATGGACTCAAGCACCTCTCAACCCATAATACTACACATTTAGGCTGTATAATTACCAAAATATAAAAAATATTGCACTATACACAATATGAGTTTCTACACATTTAAAACTTCTTTAGTTAAGCGTATAAGAAGATTGAGGCATCTATTTAGAATGAAAGACTTAAAAAAACATGGACATGACTATGAAGAATCCTTCAAACATACTTTGGGCTCCCATACCATAGATACTTAAGGATGAATAGAGAAGTCCATTTAACACGAACAAAAATAACTCAAATTATTAACAGGTTGAATCCAAGCTTTAGCTTGTTGGCTCTATTAACTGCACTGCACTAGATTTATCTTATAACCCTTCCAAACAAGCATGATAATAATGACACATGTGGATATGTCCACATGCTTGGCAGGCAAGGAGGGTGATGTGAAGGTATACGTGGCCATAATGGTTACCTTAGTACTCAATTAATCAAGCTTCACAATTTGGAAAAAAAATAATATTGGAATCATAATTATTATAGTTTAGAACCCATGAATGTGAATGTGAACTTAAAATGGATTTGCTTAGACATGCGTCACCTCACTGTGCTATAGCTGATGTAATGTTATTGCGACAAATTATTTCCACAATCAACATAATAGGATAGGATTGCTAGGGTACCACCATACCTGGAGACAGCCAACATCATTTGCTAAAGCTATCATCAAACGATTGCCCCATGCATACAACCTGTGGAACTGATTAATGGGTCGAACTTCAATGTATTAATGAATCGAACTTCAATGTGTAGATAGAAGTTCAAAAAACAGGAATATTATAATGAAAAGTTGTAGTTTTCATCAATCACATGAATTGAATAAGGAAAGCAGCCACTTCAATGCATTTTTACCTTTCATCCAGTATAATCATACGAACCATACTCCTAGTCTCTGAAAAACAAGAACACTACTGTCAACAACCACATGATCAAGCGTGACAGAGAAATCATGAACATATTACTTTAAGGAGATTGTTTTCCCATCTTAGCTTTATCTTTCTGCCCAACCATTCTTTTGCAATACACCTCCATCCCACCCTATGGACCTTTATCTATTAAAGTCATCACTATGGGTTATATCACACTTTTGTTGAAAAACCCCAAAAGCTTCGACTAAAATAATTCACCCGCAAACTCATGTTCAATAATTATTGGGTAACACAAAGATCACTAGGCTAACATCTCTAATCAAGACTTGTCCTAACAAAAGGTATGTTAAGGGGCTCAAAGCATCCAAAGCAGCCACTTCAATGCATTTTGAAGTGTTCATCAATCACGCGAATGGAAATATTATAATGAAAAGTTGTAGAGTTCATCAATCACATGAATTGAATAAGGAAAGCAGCCACTTCAATGCATTTTTACCTTTCACCCAGTGTAATCATACAAACCACACTCCTAGTCTCTGAAAAACATGAACACCGCTGTCAACAACCACATGATCAAGCGTGACAGAGAAATCATGAACATATTACTTTAAGGAGATTGTTTTTCCCATCTTAGCTTTATCTTTCTGCCCAACCATTCTTTTGCAATACACCTCCATCCCACCCTATGGAACTTTATCAATTAAAGTCTATCACTATGGGTTAATGCACACTTTTGTTGAAAAATCCCAAAAGCTTCAACTAAAATAATTGCACCTGCAAACTCATGTTCAATAATTATTGGGTAACACAAAGGTCACTAGGCTGACATTTCTAATCAAGACTTGTCCTAGCAAAAGGTATGTTAAGGGGCTCAAAGCATTCAAAGCCATTAATTACTACCAATATAATGATCACCAACAAAGATACAACTTACTTGCAGCTACCATTAAGAATCCAAATGAACAAACACCCAAAACATAGGAGTTTCTATTAATGGCGGTCGAAACAGTCGGATCCATTCAGCACGCTATGAAGCTATAAGTACAACTAAAGTCGAGTAGTAATAATAAGTAACAACGTAAAGATATTCAATTATTCATCAAGAGAGAGAGAGAGAGAGAGAGAGAGAGAGAGAGAGAACAACATTCAATTGTATCCCAATCACAAAACGCAAAATAATACGTGAAAGAAGTTCCTAGCTGAAATACCATTGAACCACAATATCCTTTTAAAAATGTCATTCGGTAATGTGGTGATAGATATCTCAGGCCTAGCGAGACAACCTAACAGCCGCAGAATCACTAAAAGCCCTCAGTAGGGGTTATCATGGACCAATGCATACCAACTTGACAGGGGGACTACGTCCAATAACCACCAAATCCGATCCAACCTTTTTCTATATGCAAAATTTCAAATAATCATTATGCAAACTATCAGATAAAGGATAAAAGAGAAAGGAAAATCTACTAAACACGTAGTATCATTATCCAGACTATCAGATAAAGGATAAAAGAGAAAGGAAAGCCTACGAAACACGTAGTATCATATTGTATTCCTACAGAATAAGATAACACAAAGACACATCTACCATGGTAGAGAAAAGAGAGAGAGAGAGAGAGAGAGAGAGAGAGAGAGAGAGAGAGAGAGTGTTCAAGTACCCCAAGCAAACCATAAAATAGATCTGTAGCCATCCAATAGAAACACTGGTTCAAGAACAGACAAATATTTTTCAATACAAATTAAGTAGCAACATGAATCTAACAATATATCATTTCTATGTAAATATTGGACTAGACCACAGATTCTTTAACCAGCCAACTAGTAAATACGCAAGTATTCAAAAACTCATACTTGAATCATGAAATCATTGTTGATTTGCATAAATGAAGAAAATACAACCACTTAATAGGTAGTGATCCACTATCAACAACTAAATAAATAGTTTGTATGGATCGTTGAACCAGACAAGAGGCACTTAGACTAGCTAAAAAATAAGTAAGGAACTTCAAATTAAAAACAAAGAAATAGTTAAAAGTTCCATCTCTGCGCTTTAACCAGCTAACTAGTAAATACGCAAGTATTCCAAAAACTCGTACTTGAATCATGAAATCATAGTCGATTTGCATACATGAATAAAATACAACCACTTCATATGTAGTGATTCACCACTAACAACTAAAAAAATAGTTTGCATGGATCATTGAACTGGACAAGAGGCTCTTAGGCTAGCTAACTAATAAGTAAGGAACTTAAAATTTAAAACAAAGAAATTGTTAAAAGTTACATCTCTGCACTTTGCCCCCACCCCACCACCAAAAATTTAAAAAAAAAACGAAACAAAAAACACTTTTGTAAGCCCTTAAATGAACAAAGGAAGAGGTCTTCCAAATACTGAAAGCAGAATGCATACACAAATAAGATATTCAGAAGATAATACATACGTACAATTGCGAAAACTTAGCCAGACATGGTTACTCTCTATTAATAAAGACAAGAAGAAGCAGAACATTTCTTAGCAAAGTAGATTATCATCTATCAATAAAGAAAAGACGTAGCAGATCATTTCTGAGCAAAATACAAAAGTTAGATGAACATTGTAACTTTTGACTAACTGCCATCACAAGAAAAACCATATCTTAGAGTGACCAAAGCTGAGAAGTGCCTACACAAGTACTGCAAACCATTTCATCAAACCAGACGAGTTTACATTGTCTGCATTCATGGAATCACCATAACCATTTAAAGCATTTGCGCCAGAGAAGCTGTCATACACCTGAATCAAACACCCATTCACAACTCAATCCATCATTCAATGTGTAACATTCAAAATAAATAAAAAAAATCAAGCTAGATCAACAGAAAATTTAAGCTACACTTGATCTAGACTAGTAAGTAATAAACAGCATCAGACAACCGAAAAGAGAGTTTTGGGTGTGTCTTTCCAACCAAGCAAATATGATAGAAGTAGCCCAGCCCATTTTTAAATAAGCTGGTTTCAATGATACAAAAAGAAAAAAAAAAGAAAAAAAAAAGGAAGAGACAGCAGCCAGGTGTCTCTAACATCTACATAGACACAACGAAATGGAAACCAATGTCATGGAATTAGACAATTTAATGAAAACAAAATATCTGGTTATATAGTGTAAGAAATTTAAGAGAAAAGGGAACAAACTTTCAATTAAAAAAAAACTGCTTTTAATTTTGGTTAAAACATTCTCAAAGTGTGTGCCAAACTTATTGATACTACAACATAAGTTGAGGCAGCATTTAAGAGAAAAATAACTCCTTTGTTAAATGGGCAGACTTACCAATTTAATTTTAAAAGCATGGCAGTGGCATACTTGTAATTTCTGCCAACTTCTCGCAAAGACTCAAGTCAAAGCCAAGCATTAGATTCTGGGACCCAAAACACTTAACAGCTACTATTTTCATAATTGTTGACTGGAATGAATTTTGAGAATCCAAATCGAAGTCAAACGTGAAATCCTAAGGCTCCGTTTGGATGCCAAGAATATGCCAGAAAGTTTGTTTGGAAAGTAAGATGCCGGAAAGTAATTTGTAGGAAAGTAAAATTTGATTTTCCTGAAAGTTGTTTGGTTTCCTCAGGAAAATGACAAAAAATATTGATTTTGATGTTTGATTAACAGGAATGAATGAGAAAAGCTTTTTGTCCACCTATTTTACCCTTCCTTGTATAAGGGAATTTTTTTAATAATAAAAAGATAAATTAGGTATAGCAATATACATACATATATATATATCTAAAAATGATATGCAAAAAAACATGGGGAGGGATTTTTCATTTTTTATAAACCTCTAAAAAAAGTGATCATTTTTTACTTAATTGTTATATTATAGATTTGCAAAAAAAATAATGATTCTTTGATGTGAAGGGTAAAGTTGAAAATGTGTTGCTTTGTTTTCCTTTCCCACAAAATCCAGTGTTTTTGGTAGGAAAATGAAAAGGGACCTTTTCTTTCAGTGGGACCCACACTTTTCTGGCCATCCAAACACACGTATAATGCAGGAAAGTTGTCTTTCCTACATTTTCCGGCTATCCAAACACAGCCTAAGAAGAAGCATTTCAAGCAAAAACGCTATCCAAAAGATTAACCACAAACAAATACCTATGCAAGGCATGCAAAACTGTGAAATCCTAAGAAAGCATACACGACTTATTACTTGTACAGTACACTTTTTTTTACACTGAAGCATCACAAAATTAAGAAATTCAAGGCAATAAGATATCAAATTCCAAAGTATCCATAAGTTTCTAATCAGAGAAATCCACCACATTCCATGAAAAGCAAACATACAAGTTAAGCAAACGAATTAAAGAAATGAAACAAATAACAGAGGACAATGGAAATGACTACTCACAGGGAAAAGTAAAAGGTACTACATATAAACTTTAATAAAAATAAATAAATAATAATAATAAAAACAGGTAGCAAGATCAAATCATGCAGCCAAATCCAACATCTCACAAATCACCAGAACAAACAAGACAACATAGTACACATATCACCAGAACAAACAAAACAACATAGTGCACATAGAAGAGAGGTCTAAGGAAGCACTAGAAGATTGAACAAACTACACAATAATGTGCAACATTCTCAAAGCCCCAACACGTGGACCAAAAATAAACACATCAAATAAAGGACATTAAACAGGCATAGGTAAAAGCTAAAAGACACGGAATAACAACAAATAGCAAGAGAACTGACCATACATAACTAAGAACAATGAAATTCAACGAAATTGAAAAGGTAAATGTTACAGACCCTTACATTCAATTATGCTAATATTTGTTACCTACACTATTGATTGCATATCTTGGAAAGGAGCTATCAAAATAATAACCAAGTATGAAAATACATCAGGAACTAAAATAAAATGCACAATCACATAAAGATATGCCAAGTTTAACATATATGATGTGCCAAAAAAAACAGCATCCGTCGCATAAAGAAGTGGAAACCAAGAACCCAATAAATAAGTACATGTAGAGAAAAAAATTGCGTGTCAACAAACCCAGTATAAAACAAACCAACCAAAAAATTGCAGCAAGAAGGTGTCAACAACCCAGTCTAAGACAAACCAACCAATCAAAAACCACAAATATAGACTACCAAGATTTCTCATATGAAAAGATTATCATGGCAGTGAATAATGCAGAAAAACTGACAGCACCCTAAATACATGTAGTTAAAGCATGAGCGATGTATCGTGCAGTTATCTTAATTGCAAAAGAGCTATCAACCATTAGCCAACTAAATTATAAAACAGAAATCTAAGCAGATGAAAGAGGCAAGTTACCTCAATAATAAGGAGGGATGCTCTGGTACATCCCCCCAGGTGGAACCCTAGGTGCTGGCGAAGCCCCAGAAGGCTGGTGGTGCTGACTTGGGTATGCAGACGAGGATAAGCTATAGTGTCCGCTCTCTGGATAACCCCCAGAAGGCATTCCAACCGAACTCTGGGGCAATCGATACAAAGAGGACCCGCTACCACCCAATCCTCCATACCCAACTGGAGTGGGTCCTCCATACTGTGAACCACCATATTGCCCCCCCAACCCAGTACCAAACCCACCGCTAGCGCTCATAGATGAAGGCAACTGACTCCCAACCGAAGACAAACCCGGATTACCAACAGAAGACAACCCTGCAGCCCCAACCGACGATGGTATCACCGAGTTCAGATGGTGATGATGACCCAATGCTGGTGGGCCTTGATGCCCACCTGAAAAACCCCCATAAGAAGAAAGACCACCAGGTGTACCATAATGAGATGTAAGCGAACTCGGTATTGACGATGGAGGCGGCAACCCATGTCCATCTCCGCCTCCGGCAACCTCACCTGGGATCCCAGTTGGGCCTTGAGCCCCTCCAGGTCCAACAGGTGGCCCCCCAAGCTTACCCCTCTTTCCCTCTATCGCTAATTTACAGATCAGCTGATGCCCATCAATGGTCTTAATGGGGTCAACAAGCGAAGCTTTTGCGGTCTCAGCAGTCTTGTACACAAACAAAGCAAACCCTCTAGATTTCCCAGTCAGTTTATCAAACCCTAATGGTCCTTCCTCTATTTCCCCATACGACGAAAAATGCGCCAAAAGTCGGTCCGACGGCATATCAACTGGAACATTCCCAACATAAATCTTGCGCACCGAAACATCAATTGAAGGAGCATTCGCAGTGGGACCGGAGTTTCCTGCAGCGGCGAGCTGAGTTACGGTCATCCGGCCGTCTATCTTCTTACTGGGCTCCTTCAAGGCGAGCAAAGCACCGTCGATATGCTTGAAGGTGATAAAGCCGTAGCCTTTGCTCTTTCCGGAGACCTTATCGAGGATAACAACAGCTTCTTCGAGATCACCGTAGGTTGAGAACAGAGCACGAAGGCCTTCGGTTGTGGTTTCCCAACCAAGACCACGGATGAAGAGCTTCCGCTCAGCAGGGTCGCGATCGGCAATCGACCGGACAGCGTCGAGGACGTCAAGGTGTCGAGCAGCGGCATCTTGGAGGATGTCGAGGAGCTGTTCCTGACTAAAGGGTTCAATGATCTTGCGAGCATCTTCTGGTGTGAACTTCAAAACAAAATCGGTATCGCCTGTGATTGATCCGTTCTCATCGAGCTTTCGTTTCTTGGAGAGATCCATGTATGGGAGTGGCCGAAAGAAGGAAGATCGCAGAAGGTTCCGAGAAATTCTGATGAGAAAGGTGGCTCTTCCCCGCAAAAACCCTAACCCTAGATGAGGGATGCGAGTGACTATATAGGCTAGTTACCTAAGTCGTAAGGCACCGATTGGTTCACCGAATTGGGAAGCCTATCCTCTAATTTTTCTGTCTTGGGATGGGTTGAATTGAATGCGCCTCTTCACAGTTGTTTTGTATGGGCTCTATACCCATTATAAGGTCTACTCCCATCTCAGCAACCTTTGTTGGATAGTAAGACATATTCCCCAGGCCCAGCCCACCCTGCAAACAATAAGAAAACAACGCTTAAGATGACCAAAGCTCCAAAGGGAATGGACTATTATTGCGATAAGTATAGTAAAACGACAAAGGATAGAACATCAGCGGGGATAGCTCAGTTGGGAGAGCGTCAGACTGAAGATCTGAAGGTCGCGTGTTCGATCCACGCTCACCGCAAGATTCCTTTTATTTCCCCCGGGTTTTTATTTATTGGAAGTCCTACTAAAGTTCACCTATAAAGTGGCCGTAACTACAAGCATGGATCCTTTTTTCTCCAACCCACCTCTCTCGTGTAACTAGAAAAGGTGTATCCCCATGTGGTGCAGTGTCACAGTGAGATACTGATTTTATCGTTTATTATTAGACGAATGAGGGCCGGCTCTTATTGTGGTCAATATCATTCGTCCAAAAGAATAGTAAACAATGATGTAATGGGTTGGGTAATAATGATGTGATGGGTTGGGTTTAGAAGACTTAAGTAGTTTAAATGGGTAATTAGATTGTTGTTGGGTTTAAATGTGGTCTTTTAGGGTCCAAGACAATCATGAGTAATAAAGATTTAATTGATAATTTAAGAGCATAAAAATTAAGTTAAATTTGTAGGAAATAGTAGGATAACAAAGAAATCCTAATTAGACCTAAAGCTTAGTTTTTTAATACTATTGGTTGGAAAAACCAATTCCGACTCGCTTCCCAGTCGGTTTGTAGGTTTACTCTCGGTCGTATGGTCGAAGTGTGTGCGGACGTGCCAGAACTCTTAAGACTTCACCTGAAAGACAGGTTATGTAAGTTAATTGCGTAAATTGACTACTTCACGGGTGCACAAATCGGCATGCAAGAGACTATCGAGAGGGGTTCCTTGGGCTCCGATTGTGAGACGTGATTTAACCTACTTCACGGGTGCACAATTCGGCATGCAAGAGACTATCGAGAGGACCTCCAATGGTTCCTTGGGCTCCAACTGTGGGACGCAACTAAGCTACTTTGCAGGTGCACAACGCGGCATGCAAGAGACGATCGAGAGGGGTTCTAAAGAACACTCGACGGGATTCCTTTGTGGCCGACTGGTTTGGATGATGAAGTATGTGCAGCAGGATCCTTGCAGAATGCTCGACTAATGATCACTGGAGATCATAAATGAAGCTATGTGTAGCTTTGGTTGATTTGCTGTGGAGAGCTTTTTCGTTCTGGCCAAATCTCGTCTTATAGTCCCTCCTTTGCAACCATATGACGGTTTGTGGATAGTGGATGATTTATTTCTCTTGATTAGTTGACACCTTGCCCACTAGCCTAAATCACGTTTCCTTGCTTCTGAGTCTGTGCCTTTCTTCTTTAAATTGAAATTTTTTTCTCCTGTCACATTTATGTAGTTATAGAAACTACTTTTGAAGCTTTAAAAGATATTGTCATGTGTCATCTTCAAGATGTGATATGTGAGGGTGGTTATGATAACTATCACCTCCATGTCTCTTCTTTGGGATGTGTAATTAATGATGGGTGGTTATCATAATTACATTGAAGCTTCCATGTGAGCATGCCATTTGTCATCTTCATGATGTGTCAAATGGTAAAATCTGATCGATTTGTGACTATTTATGAAAAATATAGCGTAAACAGCCACATGGCAAAATCTGATCCATTTATAACTATTTGTGAAATATGGCCTAAACAAATGTATAATGAAATATAGGGTTTTTAACAATCGTAATTTGCTAAAATTCGTGGGGATCTCAACGAGAACACTTGTGGCTATCCAAAAATCCTAGGTAGAAGAAAAATAAGAGAAAAAGCTAAGATCAAGTGGTAGCTAGAAACTCAAAAATCTCAGAAAAACCAAGATGTAAGTATATTTTCTTTGTTTCTTCTTCATGAAAAACTCCTCAATCATGCTTGGTATGTCGTTTGATCTATTTATGATGATGAGAACATGTTTCTATGATGATGTGATAATATATGGTGTGATCATGCTAGTGTATGTGTTTTATGATTATATGTGTGTATATATACAAGTTTCATGAAGTGGATGTGATCTTATGTTTATAATACACAATGTATGTCATCATAGAGATCTTTTTGTGCTCAAAAATCCCATACCATTTGGTTCAGTAAATTCAGCATTTTAAGCATATTTTAAAATTACAGAAATTGAAATATATATGAAATTCAAAAATAAATAAGTATGTAATTTATTAGAGCATAAAAAAATTTCTACATGTTTTAACATGAGTTTAGATATTTTTGAATTTTTTTCATATTTTTATTTTTTTATAATATGCAAAAAAAATATTGAAAGTGACATCAAAACCGTCGAAATTTTAAGGATTTAAATTTTTTCATTTTATTTATATATTTTAGGTTATACATCTTAGAAAAATTTAATTTCTAGTATTTTAGGATTATTTATAATTTTAAAGTAATTTATATATGTTTTAATATATATATATATATATATATATATATATATTTTAATTTTAGAAATTTTTTAGATTTATAGGGGTTTTTCTTTTATTTAATTTGGCCAAATAATTGTGAACTGGGTAGCCGGTTGAACAGGGGGAGAGTGAGTACCTAATACCTTCCTACTCTCTTAACTAAACCTCCTAACATGACTCTGGTTAGACTATTACTTTTAATTTAACTTTTGGTCTATTCTGGATTTAATTGACGCATCATAAGTTACCATTCACACATTTAATCTAATGAATGGTGGCGACTCCATTTTAACTCGTTCGACCTATGTCACGACCCGATCTGGTAATTCCCGATTTCATAGGTTTTCCAGACCAAGCGTAACCTTCACCCCATGTTTCCACGGGAGTGGCTACCCAAATCA
>JAUPMG010000005.1:8119367-8132652 GCA_031762675.1 Pachysandra terminalis
CATTACAACAGCATCAGACAACCGAAAAGAGAGTTTTGGTGGCATCTTTCCAACCAAGCAAATATGATAGAAGTAGCCCAGACCATTTTTAAATAAGCTGGTTTCAATGATACAAAAAGAAAAAGGAAACCAAAAAAAGAAAAAAAGGAAGAGAAAGCAGCCAGGTGTCTCTGACATCTACATAGACACATAGAAATGGAAACCAATGGTCATGGGATTAGACAATTTCATTTAAACATGTTTGGTTTTATAGTGTAAGAAATTTAAGAGAAAAGGGAACAAAACTTTCAATTAAATAAACTGCTTTCAATTTTCATTAAAACATTCTCAAAGTGTGTGCCAAACTTAAAGATACTACAACATATGTTGCGGCAGCTCTTCGGAGTAAAATAAGTCCATTGTTAAATGGACAGACTTGCCAATTTAATTTTAAAAGCATGGCAGTGGTATACATGTAATTTCTGCCAACTTCTTGTAAAGACTCAAAGTAAGTCAAAATCAAATCCAAGCTCTTCAAAGAAAAATAAGTCCTTTGTTAAATGGGCAGACTTACCAATTTAATTTTAAAAGCATGGCAGTGGTATACATGTAATTTCTGCCAACTTCTTGTAAAGACTCAAGTAAGTCAAAATCAAAGCAAAGCATTAGATTCCGGGACCCAAAATACTTGACAGCCACTATTTTCATAATCGTTGACTGGAATGAATTTTGAGAATCCAAATCAAAGTCAAACATGCCTTAAAGTCAACATTGCAAATCCATACATTTTCAACAAGACAGCATTTCAAGAAAAAATGCTATCCAAAAGACTAACTGTAAACAAATACCTATGCAAGGCATGCAAAACTGTGAAATCCTAAGAAAGCATACACAACTTACTACTGGTACAGTACACTTTTTTTACACTGTAGCATTACAAAATTAAGAAATTCAAAGCAATAAGATATCAAATTCCAAAGTATCCATAAATTTTCAACAAGAGAAATCGACCACGTTCCATAAAAAGCAAACATACAAGTTAAGCAAACGAATTAAAGAAATGAAACAAATAACAGAAGACAATGGAAATAACTACTCACAGGCAAAGTAAAAGGTACTGCATATAAACTTTAATAAAAATAAATAAATAAATAATAAGAAAAAAACAGGTAGCAAGATCAAATCATACAGCCAAATCCAACATCTCACAAGTCACCAGAACAAACAAGACAACATAGTGTACATAGAAGAGGGATAGGGGTCTAAGGAAGCACTAAAAGATTGAACAAAGTCAACAAACTACACAATAATGTGCAACATTCTCAAAGCCCTACCACAAGAACCAAAAATAAACACATCAAATAAAGGGCATTAAACCAGGGTTGGGTAAAAGCTAAAAGACACGGAATAACAAGAATTACAAGAGAACTGACCATACATAACCCAGAACAACGAAATTGAAAAGGTAAATGTTACAGACCCTTGCATTCAATTATGCTAATATTTGTAAGCTACACTATTGATTGCATATCGTGTAAAGGAACTATCAAAATAATAACCAAGTATGAAAACACATCAGGAACTAAAAGAAAGTGCACAATCACATAAAGGCATGCCAAGTTTAACATAAATGTTGTGCCAAAAATACAAACAGCATCCATCACATAGAGAAGCGGGAACCAAGAACCCAATAAATAAGTACATGTGGAGAAAAAAACTGCAGCAAAAAGGTGTCAACAACCCAGTGTAAGACAAACCAACCAATCAAAAACCACAAATATATACTATCAAGATTTCTCATATGAAAAGATTATCATGGCAGTGAATAATGCAGACAAACTGACAGCATCCTAAATCCATGTAGTTAAAACATGAGCGATGTAGCGTGCAGTCATCTTAATTGCAAAAGAGGTACTAACCACTAGCCAACCAAATTATAAAACAGAAATCTAAGCAGATGAAAGAGGGAGTTACCTCAATAATAAGGCGGGATACTCTGGTACATCCCCCCAGGTGGAACCTTAGGTGCCGGCGAAGCCCCAGAAGGCTGGTGGTGCTGACTTGGGTATCCAGACGAGGATAAACTATAGTGTCCGCTCTGTGGATAACCCCCAGACGGCATTCCAACCGAACTCGGGGGCAACCGATACAAAGAGGACCCGCTACCGCCCAATCCTCCATACCCAACTGGAGTGGGTCCTCCATACTGTGAACCACCAAATGGTCCCCCCAACCCGGTACCAAACCCACCGCTACCACTTATAGATGAAGGCAACTGACTCCCAACCGATGACAAACCCGGATTACCAACAGAAGACAACCCTGCAGCCCCAACCGATGATGGCATCACCGAGTTCAGATGATGATGATGACCCAATGCTGGTGGGCCTTGATGCCCACCTGAAAAACCCCCATAAGAAGAAAGACCACCCGGTGTACCGTAATGAGATGTAAGCGAACTCGGCATTGACGATGGAGGCGGCAACCCATGTCCATCTCCGCCTCCGGCAACCTCACCTGGGATCCCAGTTGGGCCTTGAGCCCCTCCAGGTCCAACAGGTGGCCCCCCAAGCTTACCCCTCTTTCCCTCTATCGCTAATTTACAGATCAGCTGATGCCCATCAATGGTCTTAATGGGGTCAACAAGCGAAGCTTTTGCGGTCTCAGCAGTCTTGTACACAAACAAAGCAAACCCTCTAGATTTCCCAGTCAGTTTATCAAACCCTAATGGTCCTTCCTCTATTTCCCCATACGACGAGAAATGCGCCAAAAGTCGATCCGACGGCATATCCACTGGAACATTCCCAACATAGATCTTGCGCACCGAAACGTCAATTGAAGGAGCATTCGCAGTGGGACCAGAGTTTCCGGCAGCGGCGAGCTGTGTTACGGTCATCCGGCCGTCTATCTTCTTACTGGGCTCCTTCAAGGCGAGCAAAGCACCGTCGATGTGCTTGAAGGTGATAAAGCCGTAGCCTTTGCTCTTTCCGGAGACCTTATCGAGGATAACAACAGCTTCTTCGAGATCACCGTAGGTTGAGAACAGAGCACGAAGGCCTTCGGTTGTGGTTTCCCAACCAAGACCACGGATGAAGAGCTTCCGCTGAGCAGGATCGCGGTCGGCAATCGACCGGACAGCGTCGAGGACGTCAAGATGTCGAGCGGCAGCATCTTGAAGGATGTCGAGGAGCTGTTCCTGAGTGAAGGGTTCAATGATCTTGCGAGCATCTTCTGGTGTGAACGTTAAAACAAAATCGGCATCGCCTGTGATTGTTCCGTTCTCGTCGAGCTTTCGTTTCTTGGAGAGATCCATGGTGTGAGAGACCGAAGGAAGGAAGGAAGATCACAGAAGGTTCCGAGAAAATCTGATGAGAAAGGTGGCTGTTCCACGCAAGAACCCTAACCCTAGATGAGGGATGCGAGTGGACTATATAGCTTCCCAACTCGCAAGGCACCGATTGGTTCACCGAATTGGGAAGCCTATCCTCTAATTTTTCTGTCTTGGGATGTTTCGAATTGAATTGGCCTCTTCAGAGCTATTTCGTATGGGTTCCATCTGTCTAATACCCTATATATTAAGATAATTCAGGGGAGTAAGACTACGGCTGGCAATTTAAGCCCAACCCGTTGAGCCTGCTCAATTTAAACCGGGCTTAGGCCCGATATTTGGGCCCGTGGGCTTGTCAAGCCAGAGGTATTTAGGGTCAAGCTTGGGTTAGGCATGTATGAAGTCCGGCCCAATTTTAATTACCATGCATTTATTTTACTATAGACATGTATTTTTTATTAAAATTGTGATGTAACATCTTGTACTATAACTTAGTGGTGCAAATGCCACATTCTCCTTGTAAAGGTTTGGGTTCGATTCTTGTTGACTTCAAATGAAAATAATAAGAATATGTAACTGGTAAGATTTTTTTATTAATAAAAGAAAATAATAAGAAACAGGCTTAATCGGGCGGGCTTGGGATTTCATATTAATCTAGAACCGAGCTTGGGATTCCAAAAACTGGGTCGGGCCAGGCTTGGGCATGCACTAAACCCCTAATACCCTATGTAAGGTCCGACCCGGCCTGGCCCGGCTCACTAAATTGCCAGCCCTAAGTAAAACACAAATTTCGTTTTCGAATCTGTCCTCCAACTTTTTTAGCTATTCTCCATTTTTATTTTTTATATTTTTTTACAACCTTTTTATATTATTCGTTTCCAAACTTCATCTTCAATGATTTTTTTGGAGGGTTTGCTTGATTTGCTGCAACGTAACCTAAAAGTCTTCTACTCGTCGTTTCATCTCCCTCTCATGCGTAGTTGTTTGCATCTTCGTTACCATCTTCTCAAGATGGCTTGCAGGAAAACAACAAACTAGATTGGCCGATTCGACGGTCGATGATTTCTTTTGGGGTTTTCAGCGATTTGGTGCAGCTTATTCGCAACTTGGCCTACAAGTTTTCTATTGGTTGTCTCATCTCCCTCCTCCCTATCGTTTGCAGCTCGATTACCATCTTTTCAATATGCCTTGTGTGAAATCAAGCAACCAATCTTCTGGGAAATAAAGCAACCGGATTGGCCGATTAAGCGGTGGTCTTGCATACCCAAGCACGAGTGTGAAAGAAATTCACAAATTCCTTTTACCAACGTTCCTTTTGAAGTTCATCCCCTTGGTTTTGTTGCAGAACCCTACAGAGAATTGGTTCTAGACTTCCCCTTTTTCGCTCTCTGCCCTGCATTTTTTCTCAAAGGAAACATTTCAAGTTGGTCTGACAGGTAATCTTCCCTAATGTTTTTCTAACTCTTCTTCCCCCTTTTCCCTCACTGTTCACTATTTTATTTTATTCTCTTTCTTAAATTTTAAAAGTAAACATTATTCTTCTCAAGCATAAGTTATTCCCATTTTTCATTTTTATTTTTATATTTTTTCTGACAACGTTTTTATATTATTAGTTTTCTAACTTCGTCTTCAATGATTTATTTGGGGGTTGTTCGATTTGCTACAACGTAGCCTAAAAGTCTTTTACCCGTCGTTTCATCTCCCTCTCATGCGTAGTCGTTTGCATCTCCATTACCATCTTCTCAAGATGGCTTGCAGGAAAACAACGAACTGGATTGGCCGATTCGGCGGTTGATGATTTCTTTTGGGGTTTTTAGCAATTTGGTGCAACTTATTCGCAGCGTGGCCTGTAAGGTATCTACTAGTTGTCTTATCTTCCTCATACCTGTCGTTCGCAACTTGATTACCATCTTGTCAAGATGCCTTGTGTGAAATCAATCAACCTGTCTTGTGGGAAATCAAGCAACCGGATTGGCCGATTAAGCAGTGGTCGTGCTTTCCCTAGCACGCGTGTGAAAGAAATTTACAAATTCCTTTCACCAACGTTCCTTTTGAAGTTTGTACCCTTGGTTTTGTTGGAGAACCCAATAGGGAATTGGTTCTCTTCCTCCTCATTTTCATTCGTTGCTCTGCATTTTTTCTCAAATGAACCATTTCAAGTTGGTCCGACAGCTAATCTTCCCCAATGTTTTTCAACTCTTCTTCCCTCTCTTTCCCCTCATTGCTCTCCATTTTATTTTTGTTCTCTTTCTTAAAATTTAAGAGTATACATTATTTTCCTCAAGAATAAGTTATTCCCCTTTTTTATTTTTTATTTTTTATATTTTATATTTTTTCTCAGCACTTTTTTATATTATTCGTCTTCAAATTTCCTCTTCAATGATTTCTTTGGGGGTTTCTCGATTTGATGCAACGTAGCCTACAAGTCTTCTACCCATCGTTTATCTCCCCTTCATGCACAGTCATTTGCATCTCCATTACCATCTTCTCCAGATTGCTTGCAGGAAAACAACGAATTGGATTGGCTGATTCGACAATCGAAGATTTCTTTAGGGGTTTTCAGCGATTTGGTGCAGCTTATTCGCAGCTTGGCCTTCAAATTCTACTGGTTGCCTCATCTCCCTCCTACCTATCATTTGTAGCTGGCTTACCATCTTGTCAAGATGCCTTGTGTGAAATCAAGCAACCTGTCTTGTGGGAAATCAAGCAATCGGATTGGCCAATTAAGCGGTGGTCGTGCTTTCCCTAGCACATGTGTGAAAAAATTCACAAATTCCTTTCACCGATATTCCTTTTGAAGTTCCTCCCCTTGGTTTTGTTGGAGAACCCTACAGGAAATTGGTTCTCTTCTTCCCCATTTTGGTTCACTACTCTGCATTTCTTCTCAAAGGAACCATTCCAAGTTGATCCGACAAGTAATCTTCCCCAATGTTTTTCTAACTCTTCTTCCTCGTTTCCCCTCTCTATTCTCTATTTTATTTTTGTTCTCTTTCTTAAATTTTAAAAGTATACATTATTTTTCTCAAGCATAAGTTATTCCCCTTTTTCATTTTTTATTTTTTTGACAACCTTTTTATATTATTCATTTTCTAACTATGTCTTCAATGATTTATTTGGGGGTTTTGCTCGATTTGCTGCAACATAGCCTGCAAGTCTTCTACCCGTTGTTTCATCTCCCTCTCATGCGCAGTCGTTTGCATCTCCGTTACCATCTTCTCAAGATGGCTTGCAGGAAAACAAAGAACTAGATTGGCCGATTCGGCGATTGATGATTTCTTTTGGGGTTTTCAGCGATTTGGTGCAACTTATTCGCAGCTTGGCTTGCAATTTTTCTACTAGTTGTCTCATCTCCCTCCTATATGTTGTTGGCAACTCGATTACCATATTGTCAAGATGCCTTGTGTGAAATCAAGCAACATGTCTTGTGGGAAATCAACAATCGGATTAGTTGATTAAGCGGTGGTCATGCTTTCCCTAGCATGCGTGTGAAAAAAATTCATAAATTCCTTTCAGCAACGTTCCTTTTGAAGTTCGTCCCCTTGACTTTATTAGAGAACCCTACAGGGAATTGGTTCTCTTCTTCCCCATTTTAATTTATTGCTTTGCATTTTTTCTCAAAGGAAGCATTTCAAGTTGGTTCGACATGTAATCCTCGCCATTGTTTTTCCAACTCTTCTTCCACCTTTTTCCTCACTGTTCTCCATTTTATTTTTGTTCACTTTCTTAAATTTTTAAAGTATACATTATTTTTCTTAAGCATAAGTTATTCCCCTTTTTATTTTTTATATTTTATATTTTTTTGACAACCTTTTTATATTATTCGTTTTCTAACTTCGTCTTCAATGATTTCTTTTGGGGTTTGCTCAATTTGCGGCAATGTAGCCTGCAAGTCTTCTTCCTGTCGTTTCGTCTTCCTCTTATGCTCAGTCGTTTGTATCTCCGTTACCATCTTCTCAAGATGACTTACAGGAAAACAATGAACTAGATTGGCCGATTTGGTAGTTGATGATTTCTTTTGGGGTTTTCACCTTTTTGGTGCAGCTTATTCCCAGCTTGGCCTACAGGTTTTCTACTGGTTGTCTCATCTCCCTCATGCTTGTTGTTTGCAACTCGATTACCATATTGTCAAGATGCCTTGTGTGAAATCAAGCAACCGAATTGGGCGATTAAGCGGTAGGGTTGTAAGTTTGGCCCAACCTGCCCGACCCAACCCTAATAACAACCCGAACTCAGAATTTTATTTGGGTTCGGTTTCGGTCTGGGCTCCAATCTGGCCCAAACTGAAGTTCGGGCCGAACCGAATAGTTATTAGTAATAACTAAATATTTTTATTATGTACATAAATATTAGTAATAGTTATTAGTAATAACTAAATATTTTTATTATATACATAAATATTATAACTTTGGATATGAGCTGTTGATGGTTCTTAATCCAACGGCTCATATCCAAAAGAAAGTAGAAAACCTAACATCTAAAACAAAGAAGAAAACTTGGGAAGAGTTGTAGAGAATCTCCAGAATGGCCGCCATTCCATCTCCAACCATTATTCTCCGTCCAAAACCGTCGGTTAATCAAACCTTCTCCGATTCCATCTCCGGCCAACTATTCTCCTTTCTCCGTCCAACATTTCGTCTATTCGGGTTTCCATTTTCTCATCTATCAATCCTCTTCCAAATCCTCTCGTCCCGCAGTCTTGTCCGGCAATCATGACGAACACATCACCGGTAAGCATCTCTCTCTCTCTCTCTCTCTCTCTCTCTCTCTCTCTCTCTCTCTATTAAATGGGTTTTGTAGGAATTATACTAAATCAATAGTTAACTGATTGATTGCCTTCTCTCTCTCATCTTCCGGATCAAAGACTGTTCATCTTCCTTCTCTCCATTTTCTCCGATTTTGGAAAGTAAAGAAAAGAAATCCCTAAACGCCAACTCTGCAAACTCTCTCCGGCGGCCATTCTCCAACGACGGCCTTCGACCACCCATATTCCGGTGTATTCGACGACGGCGTCTAAACTTCGGCCAAACCCCAACATTTGGCCACCCAACTCTCTCTGAAAAACTCTCCTCTCTGGAGAAAAAGAAGGAAAACCCTAAACCTTGATCTAACATCTTTCAGCGGCGGCACCACCGTGGCCATCGATGACGACTAACCCATCTCCGACAAGCCACCAAATCCTGTGAGATAGGTTTTTGATTCAAAAAAAAAAAATTAAAAAAAATTATTCAATGGAGTTCAGGCAGGCCCGAACCCAACGAATTGAGTTCGGGCTTACTTTGTACGGGTTCTGTTCGGGCCAGCTGATTTCAGTTTGGGCTGAACCCGAACTGGTTGGAACCCGACCCAACCCGCCCTACTTACATCCCTATTAAGCGATGGTCGTGCTTTCCCTAGCATGCGTGTGAAAGAAATTCATTAATTCTTTTCACTAACATTCCTTTTGAAGTTCATCGCCTTGATTTAGTTGGAGACCCCTATAGGGAATTGGTTCCCTTCTTCCCCATTTTCGTTTATTGGTCTGCATTTTTTCTCAAAAGGAACCATTTCAAGTTGGTCCGACATGTAATCTTCCCCAATGTTTTTCTAACTCTTCTTCCCCATTTTCCCTCACTGTTCTCCATTTTATTTTTGTTCTCTTTCTTAAATTTTAAAAGTACACATTATTTTTCTCAAGCATAAGTTATTCCCCTTTTTTTTTTTATATTTTTTCTGACAACCTTTTTATATTATTCATTTTTTAACTTCATTTCCAATGATTTCTTTGGGGGGTTCGCTTGATTTGCAGAAACGTAGCCTGCAAGTCTTCTACCCATCGTTTCATCTCCCTCTCATGCCCAATCATTTGCATCTTCGTTGCCATCCTCTCAACATGGTTTGAAGGAAAACAACGAACTGGATTGGCCGATTTGGCGGTCAATGATTTCTTTTGGGGTTTTCAGCGATTTAGTGCAGCTTTTTCGCAACTTAGCCTACAAGTTTTCAACTTGGTTGTCTTATCTCCCTCTATAGAGACCCAAAACTGGAAAATATAATATTACAATTAGTGTTCGAGTAATTAAGTAAAGTTGAAAGATGAATGGGTAATTGTTTTGATTTAATAATGTGGTTTCCTTAGCTAAATAGAGCATTGGGGACTAATTAGTAATATAATGGTATGAGTTGAGGGACGATTTATAATTAATGGATATCTTGGGGGAGTGTATTGTAATTAACTTAAGTGTAATGGGCTTGAACTAATGGGTTGGAATTAATGGGCTGGATTGGAGTAATCGTTTAGACCTAATTAGAAGTAAAAGGGTATTTTAGTAACTTAGCACAGATTTGTTCTAGGAGAGTTATGAGTTTCTAATTAAAGTTGGATTAGGATTAGAAGGACTTAAGATTTGTTAGAATAGGATTAATAGCTTTCTAATTGGATTGGGAATTGGAAGGATCGTGCAAGGTTGGAATAGAGAGAGAAAGGAAGATTTGATAAAACTATAAAGAGAAGGAGCTAGGAGCGATTGTCCATAGCAACAATTGAGAAAAGAGAGAATTAGGGCTTTGTAGCTTTGGAGAGAAACAAAAGATAGAAATCTGAGAGAGAAGAAGGGTTGCGACTAGGATTGGAATTAGAAGGGGCTAAGAAGGAGAATAGAACACGTAGAATCGACATCGGATCTAGTGTAGGATGTAAGTTGCATTTCCTGAATAGTTCTCTTGAGATTTCATGGTCAATTACATGTGTTGCATGCTTTCTATGATTTCCAGAAGTTTGATTTCATTATAGTATGATATCCATGTTACATGTGTTGATCATTCTAGTAGATATAATGTGATTAGATGATTGATTTCCATAATTATATGTGTTTGATCATGCTACGTAGATCTAGTATGTTAATAGATGTATTTGAATCATGCTAGGAAGATCTAGTATGCTAATATAGGTATTTGAATCATGTTCGATAGATCTAGTATGTTAATAGATGTATTTGAATCATGCTAGGAAGATCTAGGATGCTAACATGATTGATTTCCAGATTTGTATGTGTATAGGTGAATTGATCCATGTTAGACTTGATTTAATGTTAATTAAACTGTTTGGATATGATTGGTTTAGTGTATTATTGTTATCTTGATGCACATTGATCTTTAGGGTTGTTGTAAAACGATCTGGACACCAAAATAGGGTTTCACGAACCCTAGGTAATACCCAGAATTGTCACCCATCGGTATCCAGTATCCATTGGTACATCGGTGGAGGTGTCGACAGGGAACACAAAATCACAGATGACCCCATCAGTAGGCACCGGTACACCGGCGAGCCTACCGACAGGGCCTTGTTTTTAGTTATTTTTGGGCCACCGGTACACCGGTGAGCCTACCGATGGATACCTAGGTCTATTTTTCTGTGGACAGGGTTAGGGGTTGAACCTAATTGACTTAGGGGTTGGACCATTAGGCTTTGGGTTGTGACCCTACACTTAATATGATGTTGTAACTTGAGTCTGGACCATAGAATAATATGATGGGACCTTGTTAAGATTGATTGTGTTATGACTGATATATTGTGATTGATTGAGCATGAGGGTTATGATTGTGAGTAATTGTGCATATGTGATATGATTGTAATGGATTGTACATGTGTATTAGGATTATGATTGATTATGCATGTATACTTTGGAAATGATTCCTGTGATGGTATCCTAAGGATTATCCGTGTGTCTGGGTGCACTGTAATGGCCTAAACTCTTTTGATTATGCATGTCTATATTCCTAAACCATATGATGATCATTTGCATTGGTTTGGATTAGCCATCGGGTTAATTCGACCATGTGATCGGATGTGCTGTGCCTTACAGACTTTGGTGCTACACACCGTAGCATGGCCCTTTCAATTTAAGATGTGTGGTGAGGATCATTTAGATCCTACGCTAGTGATGTGTGTTCAGGATTTTCTTGACTTTCTTTTGATATGAATTGTGTGGCTTGGATTGAGAGAGAGAGAGAGAGAGAGAGAGAGAGGGAGAGAGAGAGAGAGGGTTGGTGGAGAGGAATAGCAACTCCCACTCATCCCTTAATCCAATGGCTGGAATTCTTGTGGTCAGAGTTTGAGGGTAAGATTGATTTTTGCACTTTAACCTAGGGGCTAGAGGCATGGGCTCCCATGCCTTGTTCCTCTATGCATAGGAGAAGCTCCATAAAGCCATTTTTGGCTTTGCTTGCTTGGAGAACTTAGAGAAGAGAAGAACTAGGAGCTTGAGGAATTCTTGCACCTTCTTTCTTTTTTCACAAGTTAGTAGATTTGTTCATTTTGATTTTTGATTGAAGTAGTGTCATGGGCAATTTCATTGAATTGACAAGCATGCTTTACTTATTTTGCCAAATCTGTCCATGTATTGCTTGGTGTTGATAAAAGTCTCGAAATGCATATTACATGTGATGAATGTGGTGAGCATGATGCATTAAGTTGCTTATTTAACTTCCCTTTTAGTGTGTTGGGTTTTTGGGAGTGAAACATCAAATTTTGGCCAGTTTGCGACATTCGATGATCTACTCGGTGCGCCGAACATCTTCAAGAACTTCGGCGAACTGCTCGGTGTGCCGAGCAATCTGGACATTCTGGAATTATCGTCGAGTCTTAGGTCTGTGCGCTGAGGCAGGCTTCGATGCGCCGAATAGGGCGCCGAAGACCTCGCCGAATGGAAATGTTTAGTTTCTATTTAAATGGATCACATCCATGCTTAATGATATTGCTTACGATTAATTGTGATAGTGTATGCTTTCAATTCTAGTTGATTGTGCACTCTCTTTCCTTATGACTTTAGTTCCATGGAATTGTGAATTACAATATGTGAGATCATATGGGATTAATCACTTAGTTATAATGCACCATGTACACAAAGGATTAAATGTTTAGCTAATGTGCACTTCTACACTTGCACCGCATTGACTAGCGACCATGGTTTGGTTCAAGAGAAACACCATATCCTCCGAGACCACATGATTGGATCTCAAAATTTGAATAAGCGTGATGTGATGTGAATTCCACGTCTAGTAAGGAGACTGACAAGGATGAGTTGAGGGACTAGCTACCCTAACAAACTCACTTTTTGCCCAAGGGCACTTTACCCAAGGATACTCACATAGGTGAAAACCTGGATGTATATTCAGAGAGAGACATCTCTGTAGAATGTTAATTGACATGATTTCTTGAGGGCATACTCACATTGGTGAAAACCTTGGAACTTACCCTTGATAAAAAACTAAGTGGGGGGATTGTGCCTCCTTGGTTGAAAACCCATAAAACTATGTTGTACACATAGAATAATCCTATTGTCACGACCCAAACTTAAAGGAAATTCACGTGGGAATCCGTTAGATTCAAACCGCGACTCTTACCCCATATCCCTATGGGAGTGGAAAGTAATATGAGCCAAACCATAGAATCAATAAAACTTTAAAGGAATTTATCATTACTGAAATTAATTAAAAGATAACTAGGTTATTAAATCCAAAAAATCTAATGAAATAGCAGCGGAAAAGAAAATAAATACATCATATTTCCAAGTTTAAATCAAATACGTAACCCTATACATCATATCTAATCTAAGAAATAAACCGATAAATCAAATGGAAAACTCTAAGTAGAAAAATAATCCACGCTTCATCAAATCCAGCAATGATCACAATATGGGTACGGTTCCTCGTACTCTTCAACTAAATTACCTGAAATTGCGCAAAGGCGTCAACTACACTTAGCCTAGTAAGTAAAAGCAATTAATGTACACTTTTAATTGGAATAGGGTCAAGGCCGCTATCCAATGAAACAACATAAACAAAACAGCAAATAATAATATGCAATCAAATATGATCATGTAATAGTCAATGCAATGCAATATGAGTGTTGGTTTAGTTATTAATGTAATGACCTGGACCCTTAAAGGAATATTTCCTAATTAATTATTATTATTATTAATTATTTGTTTTCATTTAAAT
>JAUPMG010000005.1:8132752-8145641 GCA_031762675.1 Pachysandra terminalis
AACTATCATTTTCAATTGCGTTTGATCTCTTTTATCAGATAAAATAGCCATTAAAATTAGGCTCTTTTAATTTAAATATTTCATGATTTCTAAGAAGGTTCTATTTTAGATAAAACTGCCCATTACTAATGAAATTTAGGAAGTCATCATTTTTTAGTGAACGAGGCACTAGGCTCCACATACTGACCCCAGGTTTCCCGGCTATAATCTCCTCCCCTTGTGGGTGACCTACCGACTTATAGACGTCACAAATTTTTCGATGCAAAGCAAGAAGCCTCGAGAGTTTCTTTTGCTGAAGGTTAGTTTTAAGCAAAATTTTAATAAATTTTGCTTTTACTTTACTTTTATTGTTTTGATTTGAAGAACTTCAATGTGGTTTGTTGTTTTGATTTGAATTAGGTTAAGTTTAATTAATGGACTTGAATGGTGTTTGTTTGTACAGGTTTAATTACTTTGTAGGTTTAATATATTGACTTGAATGGTGTTTTTTCGTGTACAATTTTAATTACTTTGTAGGCCGGTCAATAGATTATTGATCACTTGAATTATAGTGTTTGTCCATGTACACGCAGGTTTACATTGTATGTTTAGTGTTGCTCTTTGTACAGGTTTATTGACTTGAATGATGTTTGTGCTTGTACAGGTTTACTTGTAGGTTTAATAGACTTGAATTATAGTGTTTGTTCTTATACAGGTTTATTTACAGGTTTGTAATCTTGTAGAAATAAGGAAATGCTTAAAAAAAAATAGACTATTACTGGTGGTTATATAGAATCGCCGGTAACAGTACTCTATGTCGGCGGTATTATAAACCCGCTGAGCTATATATAACATATTGTCGGCGGTTTAAACCGCCAAAAATGGTAGACATAGGACATCATTGTTATACAACCGCCGACTTAAATCCCCAATTCTAGAAATCACAAGACAATAGGAGAGAATGAAACCCTAAATTCTCCTTTAAACCTATAGCCAAAACACAAGGATTGTTTCCAAAAGGATATGTACGTCCCTTTGGGTCATGCGTTCAAAATGGAACACCTAATTCTGTTTTGATTCATTACAATCAAAACCCCAAAATATTTATAATAACAAAGTAACCCAACTAATAAATAGTAATACATTTTAATCCAATTAGCATTAATAATGATGCGCGCGCGCACACACACACACACATATATATATATATATATGAAATAAATGCGCAAAAATACCCTTAAATTCAGAAAAATTCAAATCCTTAAATGTGGGTATTATCTTAGTTGATTCAGGTCATTACACCTAGGGTCCACCCGACCCTAGGGTTATCACCCCATACATACTAAAAAATAAGTATGGTATGCTTTTAGCCTACCTAAAAGTTCTTTCCTCCCCAAAAATGACCAGTTGGGTTTTGCCACACTGCATAAGGTTACGCCATCAACAAAAGGGGGCTTAATGTTGATGGTCAATTAATTTGGAAAGCATGCCATGTCATCAAGGGCGATGACATGGTAATACTTTTGCCATGTTAGCACTTTTGTCACTTTCCAGTTGGCAAAAGTGGTACTTGTGGGTTTTGAGCAATTTGGGCCAAACTAGATCTTCTAACACAGTTATGCCATGTAATTGGATAGAAAAAGTCATGGCATAATAAAACTCCTCTGGCATAAGAGGAAAATTGCTAAAAATAACCCTAAAAAGGATTGGTAGATAGGCAAGAGGCCCAGGGGTGCTCAAATGGGATAAGCGTCCACCGCTTTTCCTTGTCGAGACCTCCCAACGAGGGGCTTGCTACGCTGGGAGCTCCCGGGACCCGATTCACACGCAGTTTGAGCTTGAGAAGCTCTCATTCATTATATTTTGAGATAATCTATCTCATGGAGTTGTTATGCCGATATTTTGAGCCTTGAAACTTACCAAAGTAGGAAATACTTGTTTTTGGACATTTACGTTGGAAAAGCAACAGTTGTGTTAGGAAGATCTAGAGGCAATAACGCTCAACGCAAGTGTTTGGCTTGATATAATTCAAGTCTAAAAATGATATTACCTTGACTTACACATCCAATTAACTATTTTTATTGATGAATTTTGATTAAATAAATTATTATCTCATATTTGATTTGTATGAGAGGAGATCTCCATCACGGGTGAAAGTCTACTTTAAGGAGAGGTTTATGTGCTCCTTAAGGTGTGACAGTCAAGGGGATGAGTGTCGTCAACGGTCAGGTTTAGTTTGACATGCCGATTGAGAAGTCGACAACAAAAAATAAGTAAGTAGCGGGTGGGTTGAACTGTCGCACCGGTAAAGTGTCACATTAACATGACCGGTCAAAAGACTTTATTCTAAATTTAATGTGAGTTAGTGACTCACCCTAATTAAAAAGGAATGTTACAAAGAGAGTTAATGAGAGACATACATGTTCTCCCCATTAAATGGTGATTATAAAGTGAATAACTCTCTCTCTCTCTCTCTCTCTCTCTCACATATATTAAAAGGAAGATACAAAGGAGTGTAACTCCCTCCTTAGGTAATGGGGTGGTTACAAGAAGGAAGAATGAAGATGGTGACAATGGAGGTTACAATAAGGAAGCATGGAGGAGAATACCCATGCGTGTATAAAAGCTAGCATGGCTTAGGCAGGCGAGAACTTATTGACAATGCTGAGAATTCTCAGATTTAGCTTTCGGCCTTGAGACTTGAGATTTGAAAGCATCAGACTTTGGGATTTTCTCCATAAAAATCTCTAAGTAAGAAGTCCTTTGATCGATCACGTTAGGTGTTTATCACTTTCTCTACTTGTTCATGCATCTCCCATTACTCGTTTCTTGTCAACACCTACCTACCATGCCTTATCGACCCGAACTCTCCAACTCAATTCAAGCAACACTGTAGAAACGACTGTTGTACTGCGGTTTAAGCCTACACGTAGATCTACCTTCCCTACCCATATCTTATCTAGTGTACACGCAGACCTCTCTTTCCCACGTGTACCACATTGCCCAAAAAGACACCTATAAACATGATCTAAAGGATCGGTCGATCCCAAATTGGATCGCCTATCCAACTCGGTATCGGACCAGAACGATCTCCGATCTGATACCGAGTTTAAACACGATGCCTATAAAGCCCCTTTTCTGGATATATATCTTGCTCACTCTTTCAACTTTCATTAGAAAGTACACCAAAGAAAGCATTCAAATCAATTCATAATAGTATTACTATTATCACCAATGGTAGTTTTAAAATTGAAGGGCGTAAATTAACTCCAAAAAGAAATGAAAATTTAGAAAAATGATAAAAGCTTGCAATTTACAACATACTTTGGACATTTTGTAACCTATGAAATCTCACGTACAATGCAGTTTTTGCATATGGCTTCTGAGCGTCTAGAGTCCAAGCCATTGATATCTAGTCATAGCTTATTATCTAACCAGGCTTAACAAAAACTCGCGGTCCTTCTTTCTGCCTTAAGACTAAAACTATCATATGCCACTGCACAAGAGAACATTATGTCCAACAAACAAAACTAGGAAATTGTGTTAGGAGACTTTCAGTAAGGCAAACTCTTAGAGCTTGTGCTGATAGCCAAATCCTTGAGCTTAGAACAATCTCCATCTGTAGCTCTCTTTGTAATCAATTCCATGTTCTTATTCAGACTCTGTTTCACCATTTTCTTCATCAATTTCTTCCCTTCCTGTGTCTCCATTTGATTGATAATGGATGAACCAATTGCAATTCTTTCTGTTTGTGGCCCAGAATGTGCACCAAATTTATTTTGCCTTTCATCTTTGAACCACTGCAATAATTTCAATGCCCTCTTTTGAGCTAAAGGACTCCCCAACAAAGCCACTTCAAGAAGAACATGAACAATTCCAGACTTCATCATCTTATCTCTTTGTACTGAGCTTTGATGTGCTAGAATCATCAAAATGTAAGCAGCTAATTCCTGGCATTTGGGTTTATCTTCCCATGTTAAAATATCTATCAACTTCTCAGGCACTGATGAATCATCCTCCATAGCCTTTTTTCCCATCACTGTCACCACCAAGTTCCCTAGAGTAGCAAGAGCTTTCTCTGAAACTTCTTTTACTGATAACAACCTCAAGAGAGTGTGAACTACCCCATTAGAAACTAAAGGTCCTAGATTATCCAACATGGTGGAGAGATTGTACAGACTTCCCAAGCATGCCTGTTTGGTTTCTACACTTGCATTTGATTCAAGTGTCCTAGTTATAAATGGAAGAATTTCTGATGGGGCAATGGTGAACTGGGTATTGTTAGCTAAAGAAGATATAGACAGTAGTAGTACCGCGAAATCCCGTCTGATCGATTCGTTCATTGCATCAACGTTTTCCGACGACAATTTCGATTGGATTCTGGCTTCCACCATGAGAGCTTTATTGCTGGAAATTAAAGGGAGAGAAAAAAAATCAGAATCTAGATTTAATATAACATTATAACTAACAAGATTACCAAAAAAAAAAAATCAAAATTTTAGATTTAATTTTAATATAACATTATAACTAACAAGATTACAATATTACCAAGTGTGACTAGATTCAAGTTCAACACAAAACAACAAAACAGAAGAAAAAAAACAGTTTTTTTGGCCAAGAAAGTCAATGACAGACACTTCAAACTACAGTTGTTTATGAAAAATTGTCAAGATATTCAATTATCAACAAAAAGAAAAATAAGTCAACACACTCAATTTTCAAGGTTGTCTTAATCTGTAATGGAATCCGAACCACTTAATAAATCTAATGGGGTAGCAGAGCAACTTGGGGTTGCTTCCAGAGCATCATAAAAGCAAAGCAATTGTATAAAGGAACAATGAAAGCTGCTCTTGCAATACTGCTAAGGTCCCTATCCTTTATGTATACTATAGATTTGGAAAAGAACGTGAATACTGACTCTTCTCAAAGAAAGATTGTTTTTCTTTTTTCCTGAATGTAAGAGCTTTACTTGGTTTGTTTGAGATGGGAACGGATTTGCTCTGGGGTGAAAGGCTGGGGGCTGTGTCTACCCCACAGCGTTACACCCCACAGCAAATCCGCTCCCGTCTGAGACGTTGGTTTGTGATTCCACAAGGACCACCACCACCTACCACATTGGAATTGCGTAGTCAGAAAGCATCTTACGATCTTATAATTCGAGGCTATTTTGGTTATTTTTCGTGCAGAAGGCCCTACCCGACCCCATGTGTTTGGCCTTGCAGAATCTTTACTATCCAGTCTATTCACTCTGTGGGACATTCTTGAAAGTCAAATCGATCGTACAATAATATAATTCATCAAATATTATTTTTCTCAAATAGATTAGAATACCCTTTCCTTTAGGCATTATTACTTAGATGGATTTTTATTTTTTAATGAACTTTTTTGAATATATGATTTAGAAATTTATTTACCTTTTATTTTTATTTTTTCAAATTCCAATCAAAAATGGAAGAAAAAGATAATTGATTTTATATAAATTAGATCCATCTAGAACGTAAAAGTTGAAACATCAGCTAAAGCATGCGCATATGCATGTGTTTCTCACATGCAAATTAATAGATAGACAATTGATGGCTACACTACTCATGTCAATCAATTAAATGCGTAGCTTGCATCTCCATACTGTTTCAACTTCCACATTCTATATGCTCTCCTAATTCTATATATAATTATGCAATTTTCATAAAATAAGAAAAATTTAAAGTTCGGTAGCTCCAAATGTAATTATTTAATAATTAAAGATTTTTTTTGTAAAATTTAAAACATAGTGTTTATTTTATAAAATATATAATTTTGTCTGATATTTCAAGTGACTAGACCCATATGCCCCTTAAAAAATTGATTTCATTTGGAGCTGGAGCCCTGTACCTTACAAATCAAAATTTTAAGAGGCATTTGAGTCCAATCAATTGAATATCACTCCAAATTAAATATTTTGTATAATGGTATTATATTTTAAATTTTATAAAAAGGGTCCTGATTATTAAATCATTATATTTGGAACTACCAAACCTTAAATCTCACTAAAAATATAGAAAAAAATAATATTGTGTTAATATTATTCTTCCCTCCCCTTTTAATTATTTTATTTACTTAGTTGAAACTAAGTTCAGTGTTCTATAATTTACAAAAAAAAAAAATTTAAATTTAAAAAATAAAAAATAAAAATCATATTTCCCATAAAAGAAGCGAACTACTACATTCAACCTCCCCCCCAGATGAAATCAACCTCCCCCAGATGAAACTTAAAAAGTTCAGTTATTTTCTATTCTGAAATATAAGGATTTTTTATAGCACTTTAATGGGAGAATCATTTTTGATAAAAGAAAGGGTATTTTCGTAAAAACAAACCACCAAGGATCCCTGCTTACCTACCTACCCAGATCCGGCGAGACTACTACTCCTCACGCGAATAATCTGTCCTCAAAAGAATTCCTAAACCGAAGCTTCAATATATTTGAAATTCCCGCGAAGAACGTCAAAATCCGGTAGCCTTAAACGACACTTACCTATTGTTAACAAACGCAGAGTGCGTACTGTACCACTCACAAATCAATAACCACATCTCGCTGCATCAACCAGCGTGAGCACTATACCAGACCCGAAACCCAGATTACTCTGCGATATCACGCAGGTGCGTATTTTAGACCATCCCGTATCGAAATTCGAAAACAAAGCAAATAAGAAGAACAAGAAATCAATACTCACGTGTATGTGCCGCTTGCGAGCTCAATTAACGCCTGAACAGCCAATCGCCGGCGATCTGAAACCTCCGAATCGATCATCGTTACCAACGGAGGTATAACGCCGAGAGCCGCAAGTGATTTTCTCGTTCTCAAATCCTCTCTTGCCAATCTCTTGATCTCCTTAGCTGCAATCTCCTTTTCTTCCCAACTCCCAAAGTGAAGTAGCTTGACGGATCTCTGTAATACGATCAGTCCTGCATCACCTTCGTTCTCCGTCTCTTTTGCTTCTTCTTCGCTTTCTTCTTCGAGTACTCTTGATTTATCAGATAGATCCGATGATATGTAACGCTTTCCGGCAGTCTTGATTTGGAGAAAGCGGCGGATTCGAACGAAGAATCTGAACTTTGTAGAGCAGATGGACCAAGGAGAAGAACAATCTGACATGTTTGATATTTCTGGAGGAGAGAGAGAGAGAGAGAGGAACAAACAGAGAGGGTTGAGGAGGGTTTTGCAGGGAAGAGAGAGAGAGAGAGAGAGAGAGCATGCAGTCCCAGAGACGAAGATAATTAAGAAGTAGAGAAGAGAAGTTCTCTCCAAATACAGACTCTTCAATTTATATACGTTTATTTAATTTGGTTTAGCATAAGAGTACCCATGATTTAGATATAATATTACAACATTGCTACTTACCAGGAAAGGATTATATACTACGCACATGTATCATGTTTTCCCTGAACTTTTGCATAATACGCAAATGTAATTCTTGTACTCACGATATGAAAGCATTTAAATAAAATCATCTTTTTCTTCTAGCTCAAAATATAAATGCAAATTTAAAAAGTTATATAGTAAACTAATCATAAATAAAAAAAAACATATAACAATAACCAAACAATAAGAGATCATTTCTCATTCCACCATCCTCCTTATTTAAATTATTCTTGAGATATTATCTAGTTTAATCGTTAGCGATTATTGCAATAAACATTTTCATGTCATATTGGTGAAGACAGATTTGTAAAATACTAAATATATTAGAATAGAAGGACAACTAATACATATGGACCAATACAGTCATCTGTCAAGAGAAAAGGTAGGGAAGTCTGTCTCAAGACAGCCTAAACCGTCGTGCAACCGTTCTGTCAAGAGCGTTCTTTGTCAACTTTGACCTGTGGAGAAGACAAAGAGAAGGAAGTAAAATGAAGGGAATATTGCAATAACTGAGAAAGGTAGGTAGAATGCAATCTCAGAGCAATAAAATCTCACAGTCTGAAGACTGTTTTCTTTCTCTTTCAGTGTCTTACTCACTATTGTTTCAGGTTTGAGTTTTCTAGTGTGAACTCAAATGCTTCAGATGCTTCTGGTCTTCTACAATGGAGGATGTATTCTGGTATTTGTAGGGAGTTTCCCACTCCACATAAGACAAGTGTAACCCGGCTAAGCGTTTAGAGGGGGGACCCTCACGTGCTAAGCGAATCTTAAGGGACACGTGGCCCTAAATAATATCTTGAAGGACACGTGTATTTCAACACAGCTAAGTTACTTACAGAGAAATGGACCAAATCATTTCAAACCTTAAAAACTACTTTGCGAAAGGTTGCTTTGGAAATTGAGCAACACGGATCTGGAGGCACATGTTACTTTCATGCAAATCCCAAAGAACAATCACAATTCCTGCCTCCATTCCAGATAAGACAAAACCCTCTTTAGATAAGTTAGAACACAGATATTATAAGTCGGTGAGGTTTTTACCACGTGCTTTCTATTCTGAAAATCCATCACAATCAACCTTTTTAAGGGACAATTCAATGTATGAGATACTTTACTGAATTCATACGTTTCGAAGGAGAACTCCCTTTGGCAACTATCTTCCTTCAAAGGATCTAAAGAACAACTATATACTTACAGGATGGTTAATGTATTCTTAAATTACCCATGTAGAGAACTCGAGGTTGAGTATCTCATTAGGGAATTCGTTTTCATGATCAATCGTCCCTATGAAGAGGAGGTTGTTTTGAAATCCCTTAAGGTTCATAGCTACAGTAACCAATCCGAGTGCCTTCTACTTGGATGAAATCAGAAGTAAACATGTGAATTCCTATAAGGTGAAGTGAGAGGACGTTCTCAAAGTCCGTGGGAAACCCATCTTCAGAAATATGTCTGGAGATGGCGTGCTTTCAACTTCTAAAGCCCTTTCCTCTGGGGGGTTCGCTTTCTGGAAGTGAAGTCTCAAGATATGACTTGAAATCAATTCAGAAGAATGAATGAAAGCGATTTTGAGTCCCAGTTGGTAAGTCAGATGCATAAAAGACTGCATTTGAGGGGGAGAACCCAAGTCCGTATCCTTCGAGGAGGACATAATCCTTAGTCTTTGGGGGTGACAAGCCCTTTGACGAGTTGACCATTTCAAGGTGGTTAGCCTGGAATTCGCCTTATGAGGAAGGGTTATTCCTCCTTCTAATTCACCTTTGGCAGGAGGGAACATACCTCCTTTGAATTCACCATATGGATGTGGTTAGCCTGAAAAGATTTCCTTCGGAATTTTCCGTCGAAGTTATTCCTCGGATCTGTCCGTCGAGGTTGTCCCTCGGAGTTGTCCATCGATGATTCCTTAATGAGGAATGTACTTGCCTCGCGATCCTTCAAGACAGCATACAAAGTGGTCCTTCGAAATCTATGGATGTGATCTAAGAGTGACTCCTGAGTTAGAAGGTACAGAAAGGTCCCTCGGGGTTCTTTCTCAAGTAGAATACCTTTAAAACGTAAAAGTATTTAACAAAATCACATGAAGTCTGTTATAGAGAGCAAATAGATGTGACTTCGTAGATCAAATGAGAATTTAACTATTTGAGGAGTCTATTAGGGGTAGCATGCCCCTAAATACGTCATTCGAGTGAAATAAGGTTCATCTAGGGAAGATAGAGCATTCACTCAGGTGCCAAGAGGATAGTGTGTCGTGGGAACATAAGTCGTTAATCCTTTAAATAATTCAAAAGGGGAGAGAAAACGTGTTTGTTGGGTTTGAAACACATAGTGTCCTCTGATATGAATTTGAATGTATGGAAATAGATCCACAATGAATTATGCTATTATAATAGAATTGATTCTTAACTTATCTATTTAATGTTACTGAATGCACTTTTGACTTAAAAAATATCAAGTTAGAATAAAAATAAGTACGAATTAAGTAAAGCCAAACAAAAAATCACTTCCAACCCTTATTTTAGATTTTAGGAATAAATAGTCGTTTGGTTAGCAAAGATGGAATGAGTTTTAGAGGTGGCAATGTGTCGGGTTGTAATCGGGTTGAGGCTTAAACGGGTTGGATTAGGTCTGATCTCGTTTAGCAACGAGTCAAGAAAATCTCAACCCAAACCCAACCCGCTCATAAACGGGTCAAACTTGTCAACTTGATTAAAATTTAATTAATTAATTTTTTTATTATTTTATTATTTTTAATTTTAAATTAATAATAAACGGATCAAGCAGGTTGGGTCAGGTTCGACCCGTTAACCCAACCCATTTAATAAACAGATCGACCCTAACCCATTTAGTCGGATTGGGTCAGGTCGAGTTAGCGGGTTGGGTCGAGTTTTGCCAGCTCTAATATGTTTTCCCAAAATGAGAATGAGAAAATACTCTTCATCATAAAATCACTTTCGACCCTTATTTTAGATTTTAGAAATGACTTTCGAGTTTTAAAATGATAAACTTGTAAATAAAGTGAACAGTGGAAAGTTGTAAATACACTGTTTATATTACAAGTTATTTTGGAGTGTATAGCATTTAAAATGATATAATTATACAAAGATTATGTGTGGCTAACTGGCTATGAATTTTTGAAAAATAATTATAATTAAAAAAATTAATCAAAATTAATTTTAATACATATTAACTAGTATCTATATTTGGTCAGAATTCATTTTGTTACATGCTAATCAAACTCGATCAAGAAATCCTCAAAATTAGTTCCTAAAATGAATTTCATAAACTGATTCATATAATGAGCTCCGTATCCAGAATGACAATCAAACGAGCCCCCTGATTCTCCCAATTCTAGTAATTTTTAGGGAGAAGGGGGGCTAATTTCAAAGCACATTCTCCGGTCTATCCAACATGCGACGACTTTCTCCCTCCCAACTTCCACGCCGGCGGCTTTTCTGGTCTCGCCGGAATTTGAACTTCTTTGGGCAGTGGGTCCCATGATTAAATGACCTCATCCAAAAACGCCTTCTTTGTCTTTTGTAGCTCACGTGTACCGCACTATTGTAGCTTATCCTATATTGTCCGTCCAATTTACGCTTTATTTCCCATCTTACCATTCACCATCAAAATTTTATTTTTCTTGTACTTATATAGTGAAGGGTAAAATAGATATACGAAAAACTCTTCTCTTTCATTCTTATTAACAAAACATCAAAATCAATTTTTTTTGCCATATTAATACATTTTCTTGATACGACCAAGCAGATTTCAAGAAAATTAAATTTTACTTTCTAACATTGTACTTTCTAACATATTATTTTTCCAACTAACCTTCTGGTATACTCTTGCCTCCAAATGGAGCTTGGGTTCGATTGTATCGAAGAGTTAGAATTGATGTTAAGAATGGTAATTCCAATTCTAATTCATTGAGAATTAGAATTGAGTAAAATTGGGATGATGAGTAAGGAAGATGAGAATGGTATAAAAATGATTTTTATTTTTATTTTTGCTTTAATGATAGAGGTGGTAAATCCGACCCACCTGACCCATTTTCACATCCATTTGAAATCCAAGTAGTAGAGAATTGCAATTAACAACTCCCTGTTTATTCGGCAGCTTCAAAAATAGCCTATAAATAAATTATGTGGAATTCATGTAGAATTGGAATTTCAATTCCTTAATACACTCCCAAACGGAAAAAATAGAATTGGAAGCCCCAATTCCACTTTCAATTCCAAGAACCAATCGGACCTCCTTAGTTGAAGAAATTACTTTCTCTTATTTAGTTGAAGAAAAAAACATGTGAAAGAGAAAATAAGTTCAAAAAAATTCTTTGGGTGTCAAAACAATCTTTGAGTTTAGAAATTGAACTTGAACCACCAAACTTGACTTCTTTCTCTTAAGGTTACTTTTTGGTGGACATGCATTAACGATCTTTCTTGAACTATCGTTTATGACGTGGCATTTCCACGTGGAATCCCACTCTTGACCTGAGTTTCGAGCGACTTCTTCGTCTTCATGTTTTTTTTTTTTTTTTTTTTTTTTTTTTTTTTTTTTTTTTGTTTTTTTTATATATATTAGATCTTGGAGGTAACATGCGAGGTCTTGAGATAAGCCCTACGTTTACCATCGAGTGCGCTCGATGCTCAACTACGTCAAGAATTCGATTATCGTTAAAGTAGGTGCACGTATATGTAAGTGAGATCCATAGCATAGCTGCCAGGAATTGACAAGGGTATTGGTATTGGCAGGTTTATATAGAAAAGGTATCGGGTACGATTCATTTGATACGTTATAATAGATATTTTATTGGTACTTCGTGATTACTAAAATAGGGACATTTAAATGTAACATCCATCCATTTATAATTAAGATTAGTACTTAAACTAAATTTTATTTTATGAAACAAATATATTATCTGTAACTAACTTTAAATGTAAGTATGCAAACAAAAAGAGAGAGAGAGAGAGAAGAAAGGCTAGTAGTGTTTATTATGAATTCTTAAAAAGTATGAAGACGTAAATCACGTTTAAATGCTATCATGATCCAAAGTACCCGTTTTCGGTCCTTGTGATGTTGGTAAGGCATCCCTAATAGAGAAAATATATTGGAGTATGGATTATATCAACTCAAAGAGTTATTCAAGGAAAAGAAAAAGATAATAATAAATTCAAGAGATGCACGATTCTTAAAAAGTATGAAGGCGTAAATCACGTTTCAATGCTATCATGATCCAAAGTACCCGTTTTCCCGTCCTTGTGATGTTGGTAAGGCATCCTAATACAGAAAATATATTAGAGTATGGATTATATCAACTCAAAGAGTTATTCAAGGAAAAGAAAAAGACAATAATAAATTCAAGAGATGCACGATTCTTAAAAAGTATGAAGGCTTAAATCACGTTTCAATGCTATCATGATCCAAAGTACCCGTTTTCCCGTCCTTGTGATGTTGGTAAGGCATCCCTAATAGAGAAAATATATTGGAGTATGGATTATATCAACTCAAAGAGTTAT
>JAUPMG010000005.1:8183043-8195626 GCA_031762675.1 Pachysandra terminalis
TGTATAAGGTGAACTTTCTGCAAGGTTCTTGAGCAAGTCTAGTTTCCGTTCTTCAGGAAGCTGACAGAAAGAAGCACTAGATCAAATATTACTTATATCAAAAATACCCCTTGAATACATGAAGCACTAAGGAGCATATGTGATAATATGAAAATGTAAATCTTAAAGGACTAGCAAATCTTAGAGGCTCATTGACGAATACAAGTCATTCAATGGATTAACGAATCTAGAATCATATTTAGCCACACAAGTGCCCAAAAATATATAAATTCTTGTGGCCACCTTTTCATCAAGATGGTATAACTGATTCAACGTTTTTAAACATGGACTCAGCATCATATTTGGTTCTGGAAGAAATGGAAACAACTTTCAATAATTTATTCAATTTTTCTTTGCAATCAAAGACAGTTGGAAAAAGTGACAAAATTTCTTCTCAAAAATTTGAAACTGCTCAAATCAAATCATGAATCACAAAAGCTTAATGATTTCCCAACAAATGCAATCAATCAACAAATAACTATTATCCCAACTAGTTGAGGTCAGCAACTCCCATCCTTTTCTGCCCTTTAGCCTATGAATATCCCCAGTTAGATTATGTACCTTAAAATCATTTCTAATTGACTCCAGAAGGGTCATTCAGTCTTCCTCTCGTTTGGATCCTTCAATTTTTTTATCATATCACACCTCACAGACGCGTTCTTAGGTCTCCTCTTAACATGCCCAGACCATCTCAACTGATTTTCCTGTATCACCAATCGAGGCTTCTCCCAGACTCCCTTGGATACATTTGTTCCTTATCCTTCCTTCCTAAGCTTAACCCCACCCCCACTTATCCATAAAGTGTAATAGATTAATGGGACAATAATGAGTTACATGTATGACTTGTGGACAAAGTACACCCAACTATACAACCCCCAAAAACACCAGCTATGCAAAGTACGTAATCTGGACAACTACTTCCTTCCACAGTTGCCAAAAAAAAAAAATCGCAAAAGGAGCCTGCTGGCACATAGCTGAATCACAGTTGGAATTCAAAGGTTTCTCCAGCTAACCAAAAATTCCAGCGTGCACCGAATCAGTTTCAACCTCTAAGGGACCTCTCCCACACCTGAGTAGCAAATGAACAACGTAGAAGCAAATGAACTGATTCTGAAGCTTTGCAGCACATTATGCATCTACTGGGAGTGATCCAATTGCATGCAACCAGATGATCAACAGTAAGAAGCTTATCAAGGACAGCAACTCGGCCAAAGAAAGCCAATTTTGACGGAAGATGGCTACCCCAAACTAACTGCCAAGGGTTAAATTCTCATCTGTCCCAATTAAGAAATAATAAAATGACTTGACCATGAATTTTCTTGAAGATTCCAGAATCCGCTCTCTTTTGTCCTAAGAATATAAGATGTTGAAAATAAGGTTTTAAATTTCGCCGACATGCCGGCGAAATTTCGCTATTTTTCATCCTACAACATGGCGAAATATTGGCAATATTTCCCCATTTCAGCAAAATTTGGGCGAAATATTGGTGAAATTTCGCCAAGCCCGCCCCTGGCGAAATCGAAATTTAAAACCTTGGTTGAAAATGGAGAACCTGATCACCCTCATTCAAATAGGTTTCTCTCCTAAACACCAGGCTCCAAGACAAAAACCTGTCACCAAGTAATCTTTACAGCTGCCTGATAGCATCTAGGGAAGGCTAAATAAAGTGGTTTAGAGCCACACCACCAATCAATCAAACATGAGAAATCAACAACCCTTGCTCAACCACAAGCTTAGTTCCTTGGTAAAGTTATTGTTGTAATTTTGAAATAACTTTCCAAAGACCCAACCTGTGGCTGCCCAACATCTTCAACATCCAGAATGAAATGATCCTGATCCTTCCTAAGCTTTCCACACATTCATCTCAACATTCTCATCTATACTATTCTCATCCTATGAATGCAGTTTGGACCTTCAAAATCTTATAATTGGACATGTCTAATGATTGTTCAAATCGTCAAAAGCAGGCAGCACAATCAACAAATGCATTACTGAAACAAATATAGAATGATCTGATCATAAAAGAGCAAGTGCAATAATAAGAATCTCATATGAGGTTCCAAACAGAGTAGAAAGGGTATGATCACTACAGTGTTATCAAACATAAAATTGACAGAATTCATGATAAATGCAGAAATAAATATCACTAAATCTAAGAAAACTGAACATGGAAACAGTAATACAAACGGGCTTACAAATATAACAAAATCTTAGAATTTTATTTTTGAATAAGTGTATATTTTTTCCATGAACGGTTATTTGATCCATCAATGTTTAAGTACCATTTTGATATTAATGGATATTCACCAAAATAATTAGCTGCCAACATATCACATGCTAGTAGTACTAAGAACCATAATCATACAGAGTTGTTCAAATCACTAAGCCAGATTTGAATCTACAACTACAAAAAGCAGAACTTACGCACAACATATTAGAGGAATATCAAAAAAAAAAAAATTACAATGATATTCAATGTTTACACAAAGCATGTCCAAAGAGAACGTACATTTTAAAAGCATATATAATGTGGAAATAATTGAATTGGGTTGTCAACAAAATATGGAGAAGAATGAGCCAAGAGATTAAGAAGAGTCAATGCTAGTTAAAAAAAAAAAAAAGAGAAGAAATTATATGTTTTAGTATCAAAAGACAGAGTAAATAAAGTATTACCTTATCAAAAACAGGTATAATGTGTTTGTTCAGGTAGTTCATAAAGTTGCTGTTTGATGCACCCCTCTACAGAAATAAGGTTTAAGTGAACAGAAATTGATACAAACCTAAAAAATTGGGAAATTAAAATAGTATCAGTCCATACCATAAAAAACGGAATAGCCATGTAAAGGCATGATATCAATCTGTCAATATGATCACCATCTGAAACCTGCAGTATCAAACAGACTGTCATTATAATGCCAAAGTCGATATCATAATGTTTTTAGGCCTTCTAAAAAAAATTCTAACTCATTTAATGGATGATGAGAAATCTTACATATTACAATTCCTTGTGGTATGGTAAAATGCCAAAACTTCGAACACTATCTTTTAGGAAGAGGAATAGGTACTTGTCCCTTATCTAAAGATAATTTATTTTTTAAGAGTTTTGTTACACGATGATATTTTATTCAACATTTGGTTTTTGTCAAATGACAATGGAATCATGGCATGTTCAATGTTTTGTGTTATGAACATAAACCTTGTGATATGTTGACATATGACATCAAAATGCAAAAGTAGAAACCATGAATTCATTACAAACGCGAGAGTCTTGTGAAGATAACATAAAAGACAATGTTTCTAAGTACTAGAAGAAGCATCATAACTTGGAACAGAGAGATACCGTCAATTTCCAGGGGGGGTGAGAGACAGAGGGGAGGAAAGCACCAAGACTCATTACCACTTAAAAGACAAGAATTGACACGAAGATGTGAACAAACCAACATGCAGTATCATATCTTCACAAGCAGACATTGTTTTTAAGGACTAGATACAACTTGCAGCAGAGAGATACTGCCAATTTGCGGGGGGAGGAGAGGGAGGAAAGCACCAAGATTCACTCCCACTTAAAAGACAAAAATTGGCACGGAGATATGAACAAGCCATCATGCAGTATTATAGTTTTTCCTGGAAATGTGAGCAGATTCAGAAAATGGATCATGATTGTCCTCTGAATTCCAATCACTAAGTACTAGAAAAGACAGAAATTCCGTACATGATGGAACATATTTGAGGTTTAAAAGGTGATATTTTACAACAATTGTAGGTTTATTTCTAGATTACTTACAGCTGAAGCCAAAAATCAGTACCCAGCAACATAAAGCCAATTTTAACAATTTAATCATTAATATTATATTATATTAATACAGAACCATTTTGTTTCAGAAACATGCAATATTAATAATTTGACAGTCCTTTTAACCAATCTAACCTTTGTTTCCAATCATTAGTTGGTGTATCAGATCTTTTGTAAAATTTAGCGAAGACCTCATACAGATCCAGAAAGTCATCTACTGCAAAAATATGCACCACGTGTAATACGATCTTGTAAATTGAAATTCTTAATCATAAAAGACCTCATATAGAACCATAAAGTCATATACTGCCAACATATGCATCACATTTAATCATGTGCACAATGTTGTAAATTGAAGGTCTTAAACATAATTGAACCAATTGTACAAATTGCCTTGGAGCTTGCCAGCTTGGAGTGTCAATCCTACTTCATAAGAAACTAAGCTGCTCTCAAACCATCAGTAAACTTTTATAATGACCATTGTAACCCTAGATTTTTATAGGATTTCCTATTACTTTGCCCTTTTGTAAGAAGTCATATGTATAGGCAATTCGTATGACAAATCTACCCACTAGACTTTTATAGTATAACCTTTCTAATGATCATTTTTTCCTAGACTTTTAAACTGTTTGGAACCTTGGATTTTGGAAGAAATAAATGGAAAAAAGAAATGGAAAAGAAAAAAAAGATAAGTGTTTCTTTTCAAGTGTTTGGTTAAGATTAGATATATAAAGAAAAGAAAATCAAATTCTGGCGACTTCCAACGATTTTCTGGTGAGTTCTGATAGATTATGGCAAGGTTGATTGGCAGCCAAGAAAAGACAAGTTATGCTATGAGTTAGGTTGGAGTGTTGGAGAGTGCTCTCTACCTTTCTTTTCTTTTCTTTCAAAATCTCTACCCTTTTAGGGAGAAAGGTTTTGATCCCAAAAGAGAAAAAATTTCAAGTTATTTTCTTTCCAAATCTCCATCCCCAACTCTTTCCTTCTTCAACCAAACAGGTTTCTTTTCTTTTCTTTCAAAATCCGAGGTTCCAAACATACCCTTATAGTATAATTTATAATGACAATTTTACCCCTAGACTTTTATACTATAACTTTTGTAATGAAAATTTTATTAATACATTACAAATTCTTTTACTCATATTTTTGTAAAAACTCCTTTTGTAAAGGTAATTCTTTATTAAACAAGCATTTAATTTCTTAATAAGCACTAAATTCATGTGTCTACCAAATGCCTTTCTAAAAAAATAAATAAATAAACAACTTATTACAGTTGTCAATAGGTGCAATGGTAGAATCATTTATCTGCAAGTTCTTATAAATAATAAGCACAAGTAGTCCCAAATGCACCCTAAATATGAACCCTGCCTACATTCATGAATGTTTGTTTTCAGAAGCTAAATCATCTATGTGAGAGAAAGCAATGAACTTAATTGCCACATAAACATCATGTAGTAGCAAATCAAAACATCATTCATGTTTCTGCAATCAGATATAGATAAAAACAAGGAGCTAATATGCATCATAAGGGGCAAATCATCCAAAAATTAGTTTGCTAAGAATGTGAACAATCAAAGTTAAAAATGTTGCCGAAGTTGGCAAAACTTCACGAGAACATTGCAACATTTCCTAGATTCTCATTGCAAATTGTACCAGATTCCTTAATTTTTCTTCAAATTTCTTCAATATAACCATTTCAAATTCCCCTCACAAATCCATATTTTTAGGGGTGAAATTGAAATTGAAAATTTTATATAGTATAGAAGAATTTTTCTTTGACCTGTAAAAGTAAGAATTGTATTATATATTGTCTAAGTATACAGTAAAAATGTACATTGCAATATAGGGCTATGTACGTAAAGAGTATATAATGGGCAAGCTCACAAGGTCTAAACTAGCCATCCCAATCAAAATACAGAGCCAACAAGTCACTACAACCCTCTATGAAACCCAAGCTATACCATCCCGATCATTTTACACCGCCCACAGCTTACCACAACCACCGATCATTTTTTGCGTGTTCTGTTCTTCTGCTTTCCTGATGTATACCTCAAGTGCACTGCAGGGCTTTGTGCATTGTTTTGGTTCACTAATATATCATACATAACCACTGATCAAAAAAAAGAGAGAGAAGAAAAAAATTGCTATATGTACTGAGAAGATCCATTTCTTGTCCCAAATTCATCTCCTAATTGGTGGGTATGGAAGTATTGCTATATGTACCAAATTTAAAATTATTAGAATGTATCTTAACTGGTGGGCATTTCCTTCAACAGATCAAATTAGAAGTACACAGAAATTAACTTGTTTGGGAAAAGCTATCACCATTTCAGCTTCCACGTTGAGGGTTGTGATGATTTCATCGACCAAGCAAATACCATTTTACCAGTTTGGTAAATCACAAACCAGAAACAAGAACTCACATTAAACTGTGCATCTAAATCGGCCTGTCCTTCGATAATTTCAATAAGTTCTTGCACGCACTCTGGAGGAGCATTCTCTCCAAATATACTCAAACTTCTCAAGAAGTCTATAAACATCTTAAACTCTGCCCCAGTTACATCTTGTAAACTCTGCAAAAGAACTCAACCAAATCACCCGAGAAAGCAGAATACCAAATAACATAATAAAATCTGATGCTTTTGACATTTTCATAAACATCAAAGCAAACAGAATAGACAACAAATGACTTAAGACACAAGAAAGAATTAGAAATATAGACAGAATACTTTTGTAAGAGCATTAAGAGTGCAAACATACTTTCTTCACCAAATCAGTAATATGTCGCTCCATTTGTTCCTGAGGCTTCAAGAGTTCAGCTTTAAGAGGAAACACCTACAGTATGCATTGTTGTTAGGTTAGCTCAACAAGATTCAAAAGGAAAAGGAGTAGGTTATGGCTAAGGAAGTAATTTTTATTGGGCTTCTAACCTTATCTCTAATAAAGCTTAGAACCTTCTCACGGATACTCTCATCAGTGCTAGGTTCATCAGTGCTCTCGATATGCTTAAACAAGGTCGTCAAAGAAGCTGCAACAAACACTTCTAAGTGATGCAAAAAAAAAAAAAAACAGTTTAGAATTGAATATGGCTCTATTGGCTAAGTGGTTATGGAGGTTTGGAGAAGAGGACTGCGTGTGGAGAGAAGTGGTAGGTGCAAAATATGGGATAGAGGTAGGGGTTGGGTAACTAAAAAATGTAGAGATTCTTTTGGGGTGGGACTGTGGGAGTACGGAAGGCCATATGTTGAGCAATGGAGATGTTTAACAAAGAAGCCTGAATAAGAGGTAGAATCACTCTTATTCAGGCTTCTTTGTCAAATCCACCTACATATTTCTTCTCCAAATTTAAATCCCTCAAGAAAGTAGTTAAGAGGATGGAAAAAATCGGAGCAAAATTTTTTGACTGAAGGAGGGGGTTCAAAGAAAGATCACTTGATTAAACAGGAGGTAGTATGAAGACAAAATAAGAAAGGTGGTCTGAACTAGGACCACATGTTGGCTTAGAATTCCACATTATTGGGAAAATGGCAATAGAGGTTCAGTATGGAGAGGGGTCATTTGTGGAGAAAAGCCACTACAAGTAAATCTAGTGTTCATACCATGGTTTTAAATTTCGGCAGCATGCCGTGGCATGCCGCCAAAATGTCGCCATTTCCCCCCTTGGGGAAATGGTGGTATTTCTCCATTTCGCCGAAATTTCAGCGAAATATAGCGAAATTTTGCCATGCCCCCTTTGCGAAATATCTAGCAAAATCGAAATTTAAAACATTGATTCATACCAATGGATGGAATGGACATGAGTACAATGTCGATCGTTGGAAAGCCATCTCCTCACTTCTTCAATCACTATTGGGTCAGATTCAAATTAGGCAATGAGACTAACATTAGTTTTTGGTCTGATGTGTGGCAGGGTGGAGACTCCCCACTTTCCACTAGTTTCCACAAATGACAATGTTTCCACTAGCATGCCTGTTAGGGTGGCAGATGTTCGATCCTTGCCCCAAGGGGGACAATCTCGGAATCTATCTCTTTGAAGGGACCCTAGGTCAACTGATATGGAGGAAATAGTGCTCTATTTGTACTTCTGAAAGATATTTTTATTGATTCTCCTCTAACCAGAGAGGGAATTTAAGTTAATAATTCATTTTTTAGGATTCATTTTCAACAATTATGGAAACCACATATAGCACCAAGAATTAAATCTTTGTCAGGGACTCAGGATAATGATGATACTCTACAGAATTAACACTTGGGATATACTACAGAGGAAAAGGCCACACTTAACTTTATCACTTCAGTTTTATGTTATGTGCGTTAGGCAAGGTGAGTTTGTGCATCATCTATTTCTGCATGACAAGGTTGCTAGGGAGGTATGGTGCAACAGATTAACGTAGACAGGGTATTCCCCTTAACTGTTTCCTCCGTGTTACTGGATTAGTGGAGATTCTGTTGTTTGGGAAAGACAATAGGATGATGTATGGGCAATCTGAAGGGAGTGGTACAGAAGGATTTTTAAGGACATCAGATCAAGAACTAGGGCGATTATTAAATCTATGATGATAATGAGTGCGCCTTGGATTTTCCTTCTGTCTAAAGTTAAGAGATATGGTCATGGGACATAGGATGCCTATCTTTTAGTAGAAGTGTGACTTAAATATCCCTCAAGTTAGGGGATTTCAAACTCAACTTCGATGGTTGTTTTGGGAATCTGGATCCATCCGGAGTTGGAGTTGATCATAAAGACGGATTGCACAAGGATATTCAAGCCCTATTGGAGTGATCATCAATCAGAGAATTAGCAATAAAAAAAAATCAATTTGAGGTGAGATTCATGCATTAGTAGAAGGGTTTAGAGAAGCAACATCTCAAAATTTTATGGGGCAGGGAGTTGAAAACGATTCATACACAGTGAACATCTTGTTTGCCTATGTCCCTAAAGCAGCCAACAGATTGGTGGATAAGCTTGCTAGAGAATGAGCATGGAGGGAAGATTTCAAATTAGGTAACCCACGTAGGATATGTCGCCGGATGAGTGGTAAGTGCTCGATGTAGGGATGTATATTGTTTTTTCTTTTCCTTTTCTTTTTTTTTTTTTTTTTGATAAAGGACGGTGTATCATATTATAGTGTAAAAATAAGGTTCAAAACCCTATGTGCAAGAAGAGTATATAGGCAAGCATTACATAGCAATTCTAAACCGCAAAATGTGAATCACGTCTCCAAATCTCTTCCTGCATCCTTTACAAAAGCATAAAAAGATACACCCTGAAATTCCAGTGAACCGACACGCTCAAAACTCACAAGAATACCTCGTCTCTTCCTTGTTCATTTTCATTCTTCTTTTAATAAAGTTCCTTAATTATTGGGAACAACTCTCAAAATCCTATAAAATTAAAATAACCATTTATTCTCTATTTTTTCATGGTGATAAAATTACTTCTTTTATAGTAGTGTTTAAAATTTTAATTTATCATGATAACCTAGGGACGAGCATGATAAACTAGAATAATATCATGGTTCAAGGAAGGTGACAAGAACACTTTTTTCATAAAATGACAAATGCAAGGAATAGGGTAAATACTATAAAAAAAAGAGTTGTGGTGGATGGAGTAGTGTGGGAAGAGGGCAGGATCAAGAAAGTTGTGGAAAATTATTAAAGACAACTATTTGTTGAGGAGGAAAGCCTAGAGAAATCCTTCTCCAAAGAAGTGTGGGGAGTGATAAAGGAAATGAATAGGGACAAGGCTCCAAGTCAGGATGGTTTTACAATAGCATTTTTTTTTTAAAAAGTGTTCGGGGTAGTGAAGGTTGATGTTATGAGGGTGTTTCCGGAATTCTTTGATAAAGGATGTGTAGTAAGAAATACTAATGCAACCTTCATTGTACTCATTCCCAGAAAGAGGGTGCTTCGAATATCAAAGATTTTCATCCAATTAGCTTAGTGGGTAGCATGAGCAAGATTATGAGGAGGATGGGTTTCGGTGAAAGGTGGATAAAATGGATCAATTTCTGCATTGGTTCTCCTTTTCCTGTTTTGTTGGATGGGTCAGTAGTGAGCTTTTTTAAGTCCTTTAAGGGGCTCAGGCAAGGCAACCCACTTTCTCCCTTTTTGTTTATTATGGTGGTGGAGTGTCTTGGGAAGATGCTAAGACGCACGGAAGAATTAGGGCTGATTCAAGGGGGGAAGGTGAAGGATAAGGCTACTAGTATATCGCATCTTCAATTTGTCAATGATACTTTGATCTTTTGCCGGACTAAGCAAACAGATTTGAAGGCTTTGAAGTGTATTTGTTTTTTTTGTGTGTGTGTGTTTGTGTTTTGAATCGGTCTCGGGGTTGCACAACAACTGGAAAAATGGGAACTCATTGGGGTCGGTGAGATTGGCAACTTAAATCAATTAGTCAAATGGTTGGGGTGTAAGATAGGCTCTCTTCCTACTAGCAATTTGGATTTACCTTTGGGAGCATCGTACAAGTCTAAAGGGGTTTTGAATTAGGTGGTCAAGAGATCAGAGATTAAATTGAATTCTTAGAAGACTAGATATTTGTTAAAAGGAGGTAAACCGACTCTTATTAAGAGTGCCCTGTCCAATCTTCCAACATATTACATGTCGAACTTGAAGATTCCAACTTTTGTAGCTAGGAAGCTAGAGAAGCTACAAAGGGATTTTTTGTGAAGAGATAATGAGGAGAAACATAAGTTTCACATAGTAAAGTGGTCCCTAGTGTGCTTCAGCAAGCAAGGAATGCAATGTTGGCGTCATGTCGCCATTTTCGATATGGGCGACACGACATATCGACTATAAGTCGCTTTTGCGGCGACATGGGCAACATGAGGGAAATTTTCAGTTTTTTTAATTTTTTTTAAAAATTAATAATAAGTTTAGATATTTGTTTTTGCATTTTTTAATGTATTATGATGTATTTAGACACTACTTAGGGTTGTTTAAAACTTGGGGGGAAAACCCATCAAAAATCCCACATTTCCCCAGATTTCTCCAACATTTCCCCCATATTTCCCTTTTCCCCCTCATAGATATGGCACTTGATTTCTAGTTTTATATATCTTTTAATTGACTTACTTTCACTTTTAGTGTAACTTAATTAGATGTAGTATCTTTTTTTACAGCTTACAGACCCGACAGCGTGTAAGTTAACCCCCCTCAAGTAATGACTTTTAATGTGTAAGCATTGTTTTTGCATTTTTTGATGTATTTGGATGCATTTAGGACATAATTAGACATGTTTAAAGTTTGGGGCCAAAAATCCATAAAAAACCTAAGATTTCCCCAAATTTCCCCACTTTTCACCATGTCGCCGAAGTAGACTGGCGACATCGACATCGTAAACCTTGTCAGCAAGGTCAATGGGGGCTTGGATTTGAGAAGTCTAACTAGGTTCAATGTAGCCTAGCTAAATGGTTGTGGAGGTTTGGGATGGAGAAAGGAAACTTGTGGAGGGAGTTGATCAGTGTAAAATACGGAGTGGAGGAAAGGGGGTGGGCTTCTAGGAGAAGCAAGTTTCCGCACGGGTCAGGACTTTGGAAAGTTATTAGTTACTCATGGGAGGGTTTTAACAAAGGAGTAAGATTTAAGGTAGGGGAAGGTGATAGAATAAAGTTTTGGAAAGATATTTAGTGTGGAGATGCTCCTAGAATTCAAAGGTTTCCAGGGGAGGCTGCTATAGCAACATATATTAATGCTTGGGTGAAATTTTTTTTAATAAAGGCGATTACTGGTTGGAGATGGGATCTGGAATTTAGAAGGAATGTTTTAGATTAGGAAGTTGAGGAAGTAGTTGGTCTATTGGAGGTGATTTACAAGACTGAGGCCAGGGAGGGAGATGACTTAAGGGTATGGAAGTGGGCTGAAGAATGTATGATACTATGATTCTCAACTGGAGGAGGTATCAACGAAGGGGACGTGGAGATTAATTTGGTGTTCTGGCATGCCCTCCAATATCATTCTTTATGTGGACTGCAACTGATGAAAGTGTTCTCACGACTTGAAATCTGAAGAGGAGCATGGTTTAAAATATCGTATCGAGATAGCGTATCGGTCGGCCCGAAAACGGATACGTATCGAGTATCGACACGGAAACGCTGTAAAAATCATGGATACGGTGGATACGCAAGGAAAACGGTGGATACATAAAACAATACTATTTTTATGCAAAGATAAGGTCAAAATATGATAAATTAACATGTTTTTTATATGACATGCGTACACATACAATATTTATTAACTTAGAAGCCAACCGTTACGCGAGCTGGCACATGGAAAGTGAATAACTTTCATATGCAAAATGAATTAAATAATTTATATATTTAAATAATTTTAAATATATATATATATATATATTTTATTTATAATATGAAGGTATTTATGTCTATAAAATATAACTATATGCCATAGGAAGAGATTTCTCAGCCCTAAGCCACCCTCCTGCTTGGGTTTGCATACATTGTTCCAGTCCATCAAGTGGGGTTTATTCTTGTTTTTTAATCCACCCCATAGAAAGTTAGCACATAGCTGATTAATAGATTTGATAATTCTCTTAGGAAGTATGAAGATAGACAACTCATCAAATCAAATAACTTCTGGGATCTGAAATGCCCCACTAGTTGTACATGGATTTGGAGGAAAGTTTTAAGTTTACGAAATATAGCAATCAAGTTGATTGGGATTCAGATTGTTGATGGTAATAATACTTCTCTATGGTGGGATGCTTGGCATCCCCTGGGGCCTCTTCAC
>JAUPMG010000005.1:8222695-8235343 GCA_031762675.1 Pachysandra terminalis
TCCTAAGACATCCGGCAATCCAACGTCTCCATCTCACCCCGAAACCTTTCCACTCCAAGATGTGATCCAAGAAATCCCATTCCACCCTATCATAGGCTTTTTCCAAGTCTAATTTGATAACCAACCCCGGACTCCCCACTCTATTCCTCTCCTCCACACACTCCGCTGCCACAAGAAAACTATCAACAATCTGCCTCCCTTTGATAAACACACTTTGCTGACGAGAGACCAGTTGAGGGAGCACCATCCTCAACCTGATTGATAGGACCTTTGATAAACGCACTTTGTTTTTCATCTCATCTGATTTTCTATTTTTTTTTTCTGAATTTTTTTTTAAAAATACGAGCCATGTTTTGGATCGGCCGATCCAACTCGGTATCGGACCGGGACGATACCCGATCCGATACCGAGTTTAAATACAATGCTTCGGAACAGTAATGGAAAGCCTGGATCTATCAGTAACTTATATTTTGAACAAGATGGCTATGCCCTCCGCACCTACACATTCATCCCTCATCAACTAAGCAGTATCATTGTATAAATATTCACAACAGCCACACCTAATGATAGCAACACATCTTTAAAATTAGAAATGCCAAATGTCAGCCATTCAATCGACATATACCAAAGCCCCTTGTCACCTATTATCTCATCCATAATTCTCTTGACCACCATTCATTCCAGTGCTAGTTTTCTTGCAGTAGTCGATGAAAAATGACCACAAATGTTTAGATCTGGAAGATCAAAACTGAATTACGGTTGGGGGAAGCGTTATCTGATATAGGTCACTAGAACTGTTTGTCAACAGTGTTAGTGGTGGGGGGATCAGTCTCACATCTGTTGGGAGACAATCCTTCCCCCAACCAAATGTCTATATATAAGACCCCACACCTGTTCTATAAAGTCATTCAACAGGATGAAAGTGTGGTTTCCCCAACATGTTTAATTGAAAATTAAATTATTTATGATTGGATGATCAATAACAGTTTCATGTACATATATGATCATAGATTAGTTAGGGAATATTATAACGAGCCAAGCCCATCCGAGCTCGGCTCAGGTTCGTTTAATAATTAAGCTTTTTTCAAGGCTCGGGCTTGGCTTGCGCGCCTAGCTATTGATCTAAAGCTCAACTTATGAGAGTCAGGCCCAACCTCGGCTCACTGACAGCCCTATTTAGAAGTAGTCTTGACTGATGGATCTCTCTGTAGTGGATGGCTGATGCGTTCAAGTAGTGTAGTGTGTACTAAAAATTAATTACAGTAGGAATTCTTATTTGATGAGCTGATGGTTCACCGACTTTGTACCTTCACAATAATTTATCTTATCATCCTATACACCAATCATAAGTCAGAAATATATCAGGTGTTAAGGAATGATCAAGTAAGATGATATAGAACCACAAAAACCTGCAACAGATTCAATTACAGACTAAAAAGCAACAAAACGCACCTTATATTAGCTCTAAATGTATAACAAAAAATGTTCTTGACTGTACACTGTATGCAAAAACAAGATTAATCACCTGAAAAGCATGGGCCAAAAGCAGTTGAACCACGTCAGAGCTTATTTTTTTGGTTATGCTTCTTGCGCTTGTGCTATTTGAAAAGCACTTCAAAACACCATCAAATGTCGCATTGTTGGATGGGATGTTACACTTCCGAGTGCGGACAGAAGGCTACAGTACAAAAGACAACTAAATAAATGAAGCTGCAAGTACAGAGGGGGCATACTGTCTTGACTATTTTCAACTCCAGACCCATTTTGATCACTTTTGGACAGAAGAGAGCAGGATTCAAACAGAGTTCCATTAACTCAACTGCCCTTCATAGGCTTGTAGTATGTTATCCATGAATCATATTGTGGAAGAAAAAGTTACATGTTGCAGGACGATGGAGATTGGCATCATTGTATTTTTTCTATTTAGGCAGGTGTTTTGTTTAACCAGTGAAAATATCAAAACTTTAACTAAAGTTATGGTTGACTATTAGTTTAAGTGGTAATAATTTTTTGTTTTGCAAATGATACAACCACTGTTCTAAACAACCATGTTTGTCTTGTATCTTAATGCGTATGGCTGCAATATGAGTATCAGATAGTTTATAATATGCAAATTTCATTTAGATACACAAACGATGCGATCATGCCCATCAGTTTAAAAACTATATAATAATATAAACTGCACAATCCAATAAATACATAATATAGCATATAAGCAGTAAGTAGTATAGGAGATACGTCTAGTCTTCAATAATTGTGTTGGGGGATCGAGGCTAGTTTTATAGAAGTGCTTTAATGATATGAATTTGATTCTCAATGTGTTACCAACAAAATTCTTAGCTCACACGTCACTGAATCATTGGTTGACTTATTTTGTAAAGAATAAGTCTTTGGGGTATCATAATGGAATGACTTTTCTATAGTCATGTAAAACCATAAATATCATTTAAGAAAATCAAACAGCTGGCTTACCTTTACAATGTACTTTGAGAAGTAGAGTAAAATTATTTCCAACTTCCTTTTGGGATCAGAAAAGACCTGCTAAAAAACCATTCTCAAAGTTAGCAAAAGAAAAAGGTTCTGACTAAATAAGCAAACAATAAATCCAGAGTGAACTAATATATTGAAGGGAGGATATCTCCTTCAGAGCTCACTTTCAGCACTTCCTCAGGCAAATCGACGAAGAAAATGCCCTGCCATTCCTTAACGAAGGAATAACTTGATTCTTGAGGTAGAGGGAACTCAGGGAAGTGCTGCAGACAGCTTTATTCCACCTCCCGCCACTTAGCCTCACGATTAAATATAAAACACGATCACTCTATTCCAGTCTCAAAAAAAAAAAAGTAAAAGCATTGCTGTAACAAGTCGTAATTCTTGGATACCGCAACTGTCGTCGTGGTCTCCTGTAACTTGAGCTATCAAGGGCATTTCACTTCTTGGAATATATGGACTTTCAGGGCCTGCATTGAAAGGCATTCCATTCCCTTGGTTGAGTCTCCTTCGGACTATGATTGCTTACTACCTCCATTACTTGGGATTGGTGATTAGGGCAAATCTACCTCTAAAATTTAAATTCTTCACTAAATTGTTCAATACCTACTGGGCATCTTCTTGCAGAACTTATTGTTGTTATTGCAGTTGAGAAGTTTGGCAGAAATTGTGGTGAGACAGCCTGTCGCTCATTCAAGAAAATAGATTGCTGCTATCTATGCCTATCTTGGTGAGGCAGAGAGATATGTATTAACATTCCAGCATCTTCTATATCAAATGATTTGCTCTCCATAATGATGTTTTTTTTCCTCAGGCACCATGGGCCTAATTTCTGACAGCTAGGGCAAGGGTGATGGATGAATGAATTCAATCAGGAATTATAGGAGCTCCAACTAGGGATGTGATGGGGATTAAGAGAGGGTAAAGATGAGCCAGATAACAATGGGATTGACTGGCTCAAGCAAAACGGACGAGAGAGTGGGAGCCTTATAGGGAACAAACAAAGATGAACCAACTATAACGACCATTTGGGATGTTAGACTACGAGTAAATCTGAGCCCAGGTGAAGAACCTTCACAACCACTCATATGGAAGATTATAATGAGAGATTTGGATGGAAACATATGGAAAAAGGGAGAAACTTAAAGTAGACATCAACTAAACAATTTACACTAATTTAGTCAATACATGAATGCTAAATTGCATGCATGCACTAGTTATTAAAATAAAATATGTAGACAAACATTTACAGTAGTGACCCTTAAAAACAAAATATTATGTATTAGGATTACAGTCCAAAATTTTTAAACTTACATTTAAATGTGAAATGCTAGATTAATTTATGATAGATTGATAATACATACATATATTTCGAATCTCAGATAACAACAAATTATAGATTTAAAATCCAAGAAATAATGATCCATTCTACAGAATTTGATATGACCAACAGTCAACATATACTATTTTTATGCTTAACATAAATCAGGTATCAATGACACCGTTTTTTTTTTTTTTTTTTTTGTGGCAAAATGTTTAGCAAAATAATAGGTCTCATTTAAATGCAATCTAAATCTCTGGATTTGACCAACAACTACAGATCTATATGGCATTAGGATCTTTTATTCAAATATAAAAAGTAAAATGACACCGAGGTGGAAGTAAAATGTTGACAGAGAGATCCTCTTTCTCCCGTTATTATTGTGGTGGACACACTTGGTAAGTTGATTAGAATGTACAAGGAGTTTAGCCTCTTTGAAGGATTCTTGATGGTTCAGCCCTGTAACTCATATTCAGTTTGTTGACAATACTTTTTTGTGATGCTTCTCATTCTCAACTAAGGGTAGGTAGATGCATGTTCGGATATTTAAAAGTAATGCTACTGTTAGAAATCAATGATTGAAAGTGTAAATTGTTTGGGGTAGGTTTGATTATGGAAAACCAACAGACATTTCAAATCCCTTGACTAACGAGGCTTGGGTGAAAAACCCACCAGTAAGCAGCTTACCTCGAAAAAAATCATTTGGAGTAAGCGACATGATTAATCTAGAAGGTCAACAATGAGTGTACCAACTCTCCCTATTTTCACTTGGGAATTCTGCTGGGTGCGAGTTTCAGAGCACTTTGGGATCCAAATGTAGCTGGCTTAAAGAGAATGCCAGCCACTAGGAAGAGAGGCTGTCTTTTAAATGAGGAAAGCCAATTTGATTAAAAGAACAAATTCGAATCTTCAAATTCATTTGTCTCTCTTCCATGTGCAAAACACTAGACAACTCTAGAGAGATTTTCCTTGGGATGGGTATGGCGACTTTAATTACTTGTTTCCAATTCTGACTGTTGGCTTGCTAATATCATTATCAAAACATTGGAGATTGATACTTACCTATGCATTTGGAAAATGTTTATGCAGTGCTTCTAATGGATGGAAAGGATAGGAGGTGGTAGTTGAGAAGCAAGCAAAAAGGTTATTTTTTTTTAACACTCATTTTATCTGGATTTAACTAAGATGGCTCCATTTAAGCCATTGCACCTCATTTGGAGATCTTCCATCTCTGGCGTTTTTTTCTGCAGAAAGCTTCCTTGGGGAATATTTTGGTGTAGATAATTTGCTATCAAGAAATTGGACTGTCCCAAATAGACGTATCGTGTGCCAAAATAGTGCAGAAACTTCAGTTCATCTTCTTACGCACTATTCAGTCGCCAATTGCCAAACAGGTGCGACCGTGTGGGATTTCATTCTACAGAAGATGTGGATAGCTTGGATTGTGCCAAGAAAACTGAATACTGTTTTAAGTTGATGGAATTTGAAGTCAAATAGTAGAAAAATGAGGAGATTCCTAAAAGAAACCACTTCTATTATCTTGGATCAATTAATCTACGTGTGTGTGTGGGGAGTTAGAGCTGGGCAGCTTAAGTAGAAAGGCACCTTTATGTGATTGACGTATCCCACTCAAGCTAAAAGAAAAATTTTATAAGACAACTATTACATTAACTATGAGGTATAGAGTAGAGTGTTGGTCAACAAAGAAGTAACATATTCATAGGATGAATGTTGCTAAGATGACAACGTTGAGATGGATGTGTGCAAAGACTAGGATAGACAAGGAATGAATGTAGCGAGAGTGTTTAAGAGTAGCCCAAACAGGAGATGAGATAAAGGAAAGCAGGTAACAATGGTTTGGACATGTATAATGGAGATCTAGGGAGGCATCTAATAGAAAATGCAAGGATACATACTAAAGGATCTAAAAGGGTGAAAGGAAGACCAAAAAGAAGAAGGATAAAGTTGATCAGAAATGATTTATGTGAATACTTTGACAGGAGTTATGGTATTTGACCAATTGTGATGGTGGAACAGGTTTTGTGTTGTTGAGTCCTAACTAGTAGGGATAAAGGATGTTGTTGTTGTGTGCATATACAAATGAAGCTCTAAAGCATTCCCACTCTGAGTAAAGTGTAAATTTGATGCTTCGACGCCCTCACTTTTGCTCTACACTCTAGTGACTTAGGGCTAAACAATAATGACAAGCAAACGCTGTGGCTAATGGAAGGTTGGCAAAAGGTGTGGGGCTTGGAGGAAGCTAGTTTTCATGTATACTCTTCAACCCCTTTTCATTTACAGAGAAGTTAACTGAAGGAAAGTAATAACTAGTTCCCGCCACCCCCATACATTATGTGGTACGACAATAGCCTGAGGGTATAGGGTCCTAGGTGATCCTAGCACAATTTCACTTGTGAAGGTCATTGAGGTTTTCCCTTTCTAGGCTGAAGTTTGGGCCTAGCAAACCCATGCTGAGCATCAATAGGAAAATGATTCTGATTCTAGAGTGCTTACAACATCTAGCATCTTCAAGGAATATCCTTGATCTCACTACGGAAACCCTGGGGATACAACACCAAAAAGTCTGCCACATGATTTGCTTCAGAACAAACTAAGCAAACTGAATATAAGCAATAACGAGAACCTTCCACCAGTGGGAAAAGGAAACATAAATAAGCAATTGAAAGCGACGATCACCAGAGAAAATAATTACTTACCAGTGGAAGGGATACAGATGACTACCTGGAGAAATGGGGAGAGAAGATCTTTATCATAAGTAAGTTCATCTAGAATTATCTCCACAATAGGGGTCCTGCACACTCCCAGTATAACAAATCATTTTTTCAAGAATTAAAAAATCAATTAAAACCATGAAGCAATTCCTTAAATAAAGGAAACAAACAAAATACCTTACACCATCCAATCTGGTAGTATAGCCTTGTGAATCTGCATGCTTCTTAGACACATCAAGCTCCATACCCTAAGACGGACCAAGAAAAAGCTAGTTTCTAGTAGAATTCTTCCATATATTCTCAAATAAGGATTGCATATGGAACTCACCAGCGTCAGAAGTTTCTGCACAGCATTACATGTTCCATTTAATAGTTCAACCACAGCTATCAACACAGCAGCATCACAGTTCTGGAGGGTTTTTGCTGAAGATGCTTCAGCATTTTTCAGATCGTGAAAACTGAATCCAGCATGAGGAGGATATCTTCCGGATATCATGGTCACACAATCCTTGATTAAGCCCTTGTAGCTTATCCTTCTTGACCCCTGCACGTAATATATAATCTGAAAAAACATTTATTTGTAACACACAGAGACACACAGACACAAAAGAGAAAAGAAAAAAAAAAGACCTTCCAAAAGAGGCAGGAAGAGAAATGGGTATAATTTCAGGTTAAAGGGGAAATAATAGGGGACATATGATATTCCAAAAACACTTGACATAACCAGTATAGCAATCATAAAAGAAATAATCTACAATAGTTGCAATTCCAGAGATGAAGGGGATACCAGAAGCATGTTCAGCAAGGACTCTCTGAGAAGGGCCCAATTCATGGTTTCTGTGTTGCACCACTTAATCCATTCAATCTGAGAGATTAACTAACGCTTATTCCAAAAAAGACAAGGCAATATGAACTTCAGATCAGAATAAGCTGACCTTTATATACAGTGTTTCGAGGTACGAAATCTTCTTCAATAACAGTTACAAGATACTGGAACAACAACATCATTCCCAGGTGCTGCAACGAGATCATGTTCGAAGATATCAATTACTTTATTGTTCTGAAATTCTAAAGAAAATAGTAAATGAGCCACTTATCATTTTTCTCCTTAACAAATAAAGTAAAAAATATCCCACTGTCAAAACCAGAAAATACAGGTCAAAAGATCTGAAAATGAAAAAATAGTAAATGATTGATATGGGATACATCAATAAGGACTGCTGTTATAGGTTGCTTTATCAGTATATAAATGGTCCCAAAAATAGCATCCTGAGAGCATTTGAGAAAGAAAAAATGTTAAAAAGAAAAGGTGAAAAAGCTTAAATAGCATGCTATGAATGAAGATAGAAATACCCCCAAAACAAAATTCACTTAAGATTATAGTAGCATGACCATAGTTGTTAACTGCAAGTTCATTGTAAAATTGTAATAAAGTGAAATTGATTCAAATCAGGATGATATGATTATCAACAAATTATAAGTCAAATATAAATTATAAATTGTGAAAAAGATAAGAAAAAGTAAAATACTTTAGAATTAAAAGAAAAAGTAGCTAACTTAAAACTCACATTTCAAGTTTCCCATACTTGGATTTGAGCAAGTTAATCGGTTGCTATAAGCTGCGTCTTTATCACGAATCTAGCTAAAATTCCATTCACTCAAGCCATCTTGCCCGAATTTCAAGCTGACATAATGAGATTTAAAAACTCTCTAACAATAGAATGGCTAAAGAAGACTCCAAACTAGACAATCTAAATGAAAAAGCATACCTAGGAGGAACCATATGATAAAAGGAAAGATAATAATAAATAGGCAAAATCTAGGTTTGGGGCTTAAGTACCAAGATGGGTCTTGGGCACCATACTAAAACATGTTGCTTTTTGAAAAGGGCAGGGATTCACCAGACCTGATGGATCCTACACTCCTACCGAAGAGATCAAATATGTCGAATCTCAGTTTCATCAAATGAAATTAACCAGTTTCACCACTTCCTTTTGAACAGTGGAAATCAATTGAAAACTAAGGTGGAAGTTTTGAAAAAGAAATTATGTTAATCAGTTAAAAGTTATCTGATCAAAATGAATTTTGGTATAGAAGTTGACAAAGAAGAGGATAGATCTTCACATGGTTTTTATTGATCTAGAGAAAGCATATGATAGAGTCCCTAGTGCTGTGTTTGGATACCGAGAAAGTGTGGGAAAAGAAAAAGAAAGTATACTTTTCTCTTTCCTTTGAGTGTTTGGATTGCAAGAAAATGAAAAAATAGTGGGGACCACTATTTTCTTGAGAAAGTTTATGAACAAAAAAATGCACTTTTTTTTTCTTGCCAAATTGGTAGGATTTTGTGTCACGAGAATCTTATTTTGGTCTTCTTCCAACATTGCATTTCCCAAACAACCACATTTACAATGATTGATATATATATAAAATTAAAAAAGTTATTAATTGGAAAAGAAGTAAAAGAAATATAAATGAAAGGACAAAAATTAAAAAAAGAGTTGCGTGTTCTACATTAAAACTAAGAGAGGTGGGACCCATAAAAACTTATTACTTTTTTTTTAATTTTAATAAAATTTGGTTGGATGTATTTTTTTGAAACTTAAAAAAATTAGAAATCATGAGAATTGATGGATGGGGGCCAACGTCCTCTATAATCTAAACCAAACTGAACCGGGTCAACTTAAACCGATCTCAACCCAAAATCAAGTCGGTCTAATTTGATTTTATAATTTTAAAACCAAAACCGAACCCAAAGTGTAAAATTCGAACCAAAACCAAACCGAAGTCGGTATGACATAACATAATATGGCTTATGGTATAAGGGCATAATTGGAAAGTATGTCAGGATTCTTATGATTTTCTTGCTAACCAAACACACAATTACATGACTTCCATTAATAATCATGAACTTTTCTTGCAACATCCAAACAATTTCAAGAAAGTTATTTTCACTTTCTTTTCACATTATTTTCATATTCTCTTCTCTCTCAACCAACTTTCTCGCATCTTCTTGGTATCCAGACGCAGCCTAGAGAGTTAAGTTGGTGGTTTTTTTAGCAGGAAAAGGTTATCAATCATATACGTCAAGGTTATTAAAAACATGTATGAGGGAGGATGAGAGTTGTAGGTAGCAAGACAAATGAATTCCCAGTAAAGATAAGTTTACATCACGGTTCAGCTACGAGTCCCTATCTTTTTGCTCTAATTATGGATGAATTAACTACTTGTATTCAAGTTGAGGTGCTTTGGTGTATGCTTTTTGCAGATGATATGGTTTTAGTAGACCAAACTAGAGATGGAGTAAATGAAAAACTAGAGTTATGGAGGGAGACCTTGGAATCAAAAGGTCTTAGAATAAGTCGAACCAAGACCGAGTACATGGAATGTAACTTTAGTACAAACAATAGTAGAGGTGAAGCAACAATAAGAATTGAAAATTAAGCAATTCCTAAAAGCAATCAATTTTGTTATCTATGATCAATTTATCCATAAAGGGGGAAATATTGATAAGTATGTTGCTCATAGAATTAGAACTGGATGACTTCGGTGGAGAAGTGCTTCTAGAGTGTTATGCGATTGACGTGTTCCACTCGAACTAAAAGAAAAAATTTATAGGATAGTCATTAGGGTTGGTGTGATGTATGGATCAGAATGTTGGGCAACAATAAAGTAACACATGCATAGGATGAACGTTGTTGAGATGGGAATGTCAAGATGGATGTGTGGGAACACTGGGAAAGATAAGGTGAGAAATGAACATATTGGAGGTTGTTTGGGTTTGGCTCAAATATGAGATAAGATAAAAGAAAGTAGGTTAAGATGGTTTGGACATGTAAAAGCAAAGTCCCGGGAAGCAGTTGTGAGAAGGTGTGAGAGAGAAATCATTAAAAGTTCTAAGAAGGGGAGAGGAAGATCCAAAAGGACTTGGATGGAGTATCAAAAAGGATATGCATACTCGTAATTTGACTGAAGATATGGTTTTTTACAGTGACAGATTAGGATGGAGGAACAAAATTCTCGTCGCCAACCCCAACTAGTTCGAATAAGGCATATGATGATGATGATGAGATTTTCTTAAATGGAACCCGTTTCAATAGTTGATCGATCCCAATCTTCCATAAACTTGCAATGTCAGATTAAAGTGGTTTTGGGAATCCTAATATGGGTTTTCAAGCTCCAGAGTATAACTAATAACTTATTAGACTATGAACAATTTAAAACTGCAGGAATATCTATAAAAAAATCAATTCATCGGATCATCAATAATGCAATCTACGAGAACAGCCATTCCAAAAATTTGCCGTCAATAAGAGGCCTGGATAGATGGCTGTATAAATTAAAATTCATTTACATAATTTCATGATTTCAGTTTATTTTAATTGTATTCAAAAACAGTTTTTCTACACGGTAACGCTCTTTTCCTTTTCTTTCTATTTTAGGCCATTCATTACATATGGCTTGATGGCAATTGAGAAGATTTTTGTTCTTGGAAACCTTCAAGAGATACATCAATTGGATAGACAATATTGATAATAACATACACCATCTAAATGTAGTACAAGCACGATAGAAATTGCATGTGGACTGCAACTAGTGTGTATGTGTGAAGTTAAACACACAGATACATACACATGTAGGAATTAACTCACCTTCATAACAACTAAAATATCAGACCATGCATCAGCCTAAGTTGATGCAGTTTCTAGTTCTATACATCATAGTGAAGTTCAGTATCATCTCTTATGAGTAATAACCTACTCTTCAAAAGCGTTGCAATAAACTTTATCTCAATGTAGGTAAAGAGAAAAGAGGGGACTACTAGAGAATAAATCAACTAGCCTTTATGTTCAATGCTCCAAAACTCATTTCGCCAGCCACGTGTGTCATCTCTTGAATTAGAAGATGGAATCCCTGAAAATGGCAGAAAGAATCCTCAATCGACACTAAAGTAACAAGACTTGTGCTACTAAATAACAACTTCTATAAACAGCTTGAAGAACGAAACAAGAAAATATTGATATCAATGGACTACAACAAAAGAGAAAAGAAAAGTATATACTATTTCGAATAAGATCTCAGTTAATGAACTCTCTCTCTCTCTTTAAACAGTTTGAAAAATGAAACAAGAAAATATTGATATCAATGGACAATAAAAAGAAAAAAAGAAAAGTATATACTATTTAGAATAAGATCTCAATAAATGAACTCTCTCTCTCTCTCTCTCTCTCTCTCTCAAATCTTTATAATATATAACAAACTTAGTGGGAAGGGTGGAGGCCTACTAAGCCTTCCCTCCTTGAATCCTCAATTCTCATAATTTTGGGCTTTTTCATATTAAAAAAGTTAAATTAAATGACTTTCAGCCAATCAAAAATTAATAACATATAATTAATAGTTGGTAAGTAGGTCCAAATATAATTAGAACCAAATCATCTAAAATCTCTCCTCACGTTCCTAAAACCAGTCTAACAAAACTTAATAAATATAATTATTAGTTGGCAAGTGGATCCCAAATATAATTAGAGCCAAATCACCTAAAATCTCTCTTCACTTTCCTAAAACCATTCTAACAAAAGTTAGTAAAATATAATTATTAGTTAGCAAGTGGGTTCCAAATATAATTAGAACCAAATCACCTAAGATCTCTCATCACTTTCCTAAAACCATTCTAACAAAGTTAATAAAATATAATTACTAGTTGGCAAATGGGTCCCAAATATAATTTTTTTTTATCAATAATAAAAGTTTCTATTCATTGTAAAAGCAAAAACTGAAAAACTGTACAGAAAAAGTAAGTATGAATATGTCGTAACCCTCCCAAAGAAAGAAAAAATGTAGCTCTAAGTGTCCCACCTCAGACCCCATTTACAATCAAGCTCCAAAAAACTGACACCCCCAAATTCTGTCCAATTTGAAGCCCAAAAATATAACAAATGTAATGTGTTTTCAAGCAACTTATGGATATCCTTTTCTTGCTCCTTGAAAATCCTCTTGTTTCTTTCGCACCAAACTGTCCACATAATTGCAACCGGACAAAGGTTCCATAGTATACAACTTCTACTCATGCCCTTCTTTTTCTTCCTCCAGCCCCAACTATTGAGAACT
>JAUPMG010000005.1:8241527-8256582 GCA_031762675.1 Pachysandra terminalis
ACCATATTTTCTTGCAAGGATGATTCGCCAAAATGCCTCTTTCTCAACACTGAATCTCCAAAGCCACTTGCCTAGAAGAGCTTTATTCCTCATCTAAATAATCCATTTACATGAGTACCATATTTTCTTGCAAGGATGATTCGCCAAAATGCCTCTTTCTCAACACTGAATCTCCAAAGCCACTTGCCTAGAACAACTTTGTTCCTCATCTGGATAAATAGGTTAATAACCCCTCACACTTACCCTTAGTTACACACCTCTTTCCAATTCACTAAATGATCCTTTTAGACCCTCCCCCCTCCCAAAGGAAATCCTGCTGAAGTTTCTCTATTCTTCTAATAATTGCCATAGGGGCTTTGAATAGAGCAGGTAATATGAAGGCAGATTCCCTAAGGAGGCTTGGATTAGAGTAATGCAACCCCCAAATGAAAGGTAGAGTTGCGTTTCTACGTAGCCAATCTTTTTCCATTTTATCCACAACTGGATTCCAAAAATGAGCACTACGATGGTTCCCATTAATAGCGAGACCCAAGTATTTCATAGGCCACCCACCCATGTCACAACCCAGCCATCTTGCCCAATCCTGAATGACATTATCCTTAACACAAACACCACTCAGGCTGCTTTTCTCCAAATTAACCTTAAGGCCAGAAATAATCTCAAAACATCTGAGGATACATTTAATCCAAAAAACACACTCCTCATATGCATCCAGGAAAATGACAGTATCATCGGTAAATTGGAGATGGGAGACCTCAACTTTCTCCCTACCAACCCAGAACCCTTGAATCTTCCCCACCTCCTAGGTTCTAGAGAAGAACCGACTCAAAACATCACTTACTAGTGTGGAAAGAAAAAGGGAGAGGGGGTCCCCTTGTCTCAACCCACGAGAGGAAGACACTAAACCCACAATGCCCCCCTCCATTCAGATAGAAAGAAAACTGAACATTTCTAAGGCACCCACTAATCCACTTACACCACTTGTCTGGAAACCCCTTCCACTTAAGGACTGACAAAAGGAAATCCCACTTGACCCTATTGTATGCCTTTTCCAAATCCACCTTCAACACTAACCCGGACTCTCCCAATCTGTGATATATATTGGTAGTGGCTACTAAAAAAATCAATACCAGATTATGTGTCGACAATAACATCGGTACTTGGTGAAATCAACAAAACACAAAAATCTTCAAAAGATAAAAAAAAAAAAAAAAAAAAAAAAAAAAGAAAGAAAAAGAAAAAAGGCCTAAGGGCATCTCTTCTTCATTATTGTTTCTCCAAGCCTTGATTTGCTACCCCCTTGCCCTACTCTGCAACTTCAAAATCGGGGAAGAAACCAGTCTAGAGAAGCATTTGAGCTTCACCACCAAAATTGAGAGGTTTTAGCTGATTTCAGTATCATCCTAATAACCGCTTATTTAAGGTTGAGATATTTGGGCTTTCTTATAAAAGTTACGTCAAAATTTCCTCCAAAATTGGTATTTTGTTGTTTATTTAGTAGATCTAATATCAATACTAGACGCAACGATGTGGTTTTGCTAGATTTAAGGAGCATAGATATTACACGTTTATAGCCCAGTTATAAGGCACTTCATGTAAATGGAATATTCATTCATGCAAATGCTTCATTTATTGATTTTAGACATGCAAATCCATTTACATATGTTTTTTTTTATCTTAAACATTTTTTTAGATTTTCCAACTCAGAATTGATGCACTTAATATTAGCCAATATATATTGGTATCATGAAGGGCACAATACAGAGGAAAATATCACATTTCTAAACCATGCCTAACTTTGAAGGGGTTGCAAGGTATTAACTGCAAATACATTTTAAGGGGTGGAGATCATTGAATTGGTCATTGCCTTAACGTATTGATTGTATACCATTCAAGGAAAACAAAATCAAACATAACGTTGATGGATGATCATTGGGAAACCCAAGTCGTCTTAAGTCTTAACTATTGATGATGTATGAGAAGCATGACAAATAGATTGTCCACACTTACTTGGGCTCCTCAGGGGGGAGAGAGAGAGAGAGAGAGAGAGACAGAGAGAGAGACTACTCAAACCAAAAACATTAAATAAAATAGTTAAAAGTTGTAATCCTAGTAAATATATTTAGCAATTTCATAAGTTGGTTAGTTGTTGGAGGTTATTTTATGCCATCATTCATCAAGTCCACATTCCACGGCGATTGGCAATTTCGCATATTTATTATCTAAAGAAAGATTTTCTAGGGCATAGTGGTATTGCAGGGAAGAACTTTGTAGTCTGTATAAGCTCTCTTTGGTATTCTGTTTTACTTCACTTGTACTTTTTTTTTGTCAGTCAGTAGGTTTCCATTTGTTATCTAACAAACAAAGAAAAAGAAAGACATAATATAAAGGGAAAAAAAATTCTAAAACCTTCCTTATTAGAAGACCTTTCAAAACCCTAAATAACTTTAATCAACTCACAATGCTAGAGGCCTAGATCTAGATCTTGATATGTTTCATTTTTCTTAAAGGCCATACTTCAATAGATCCCGTCCTTATTAGAAGACCTTTCAAAACCCTAAATAACTTTAATCAACTCACAATGCTAGAGGCCTAGATCTAGATCTTGATATGTTTTCTACAAGGATCAAACTATCATTTTTCTTAAAGGCCATACTTCAATAGACCCCGACCCCACAATCATTTCTGAAGGTACTTGTTTCTCACAATTACTTATGTCACCAGATTTTGAGCCACTCCTTCAGAAGGCAAATCCTTAACAGCCAAGGATTATCTTCACATGAAGTTAAAACAAGTCCTAGGACACTGAAAAGAGCGAAGGAGAAGCTATGTTTTTTTAAATCACAATGTGGCATCTTCTAAGGGTAGCAGTTTAATTTGTCATTGCAATAGCATTGATGAATCCTTTATATAAATTTTCTATAATATACCAGCTACTCTAGGCTTTATGTTTCATTGATCAATAAAAGTATATATCAAAAAATAAAAAAATGTGTCACCCTATCTGCACAATGTGTATACAATAGGTCAACAGGCACAAAACATATGCCAGCCCATTATATACCAATACAAATCCTCAACCCTCGCCGATCATTAGAGAAAGCCGAAGGCGGTACACCCCTAAATTCCAGAAGGATTGATGTCCAATGATAAAGTATACCGAGTGTATTTAGCAATATACGATCAACTCCTTGCCAACAAAAATCCTCCTAATCGTGTTCACCCCAAAATGACCAGCAAATAATGTCGGAACATAAATCCCAAAGATGTGTCCTCCCTACTCCCTCTCTTCCAATCCCATGAAAAGAGCACATCTACCAAGTTCAGTTGCACCCATATTACCTTGAATTTTCCTAAGAATGAGCACCACAGTCTAGAGGCTAGCTTGCAATGAATCAACAGATGTGCAACCAATTCCCTTTACATCACATACCAAGTAGCAAGTCCTACTAATCAAGTGATCCATCAATAGAATCTTGTCAATGGATGCCGTCCGCAAAAAGAAGGCCACATTGGAAAGAATTGAGAGTGTTCTAAATCATCATATAAGGTCCATGATTAACACCCTCTTGTAAGGCCTGGAAAAAAAAGCTCTCTAGAAACTGCCCACTATCCCAAATCCATTTTCTAGGCCCAGCTTCAAGGATTGGAGTAAGAAGAGAAGGGATGCCATTGACTCTAACTCTCAATCAAAAAAAGATGTTTAAGTGGTAAGTTCCACAAGCTCTCATGATTCTACCTAATCACTTGCTCACTAATCATGTGAGGCTCACATGAAGCTCATGCCTCACTCCTTGAGTCCTTGAGGCTTGTGTTAAGTTGGAAGCTTGTGCCTCATAGAATAAGTAAAATTAGGGATCTTACACAAAGTGGAGACTAAAAGCATTTATATTCATGTTTTAAACTAATACTTCAAATATTAAGTTTTAACACTTTTGGTAGTTACAACCTTTTTTTTTGGTTTAAAATTTACAACCTTCTTGAGTCTCTATTTCACACATCCTTTATAGATGTTGAAGGAATGATGAGGTCGCAAAAAATTTATGTCCTTTTTGTGGCTCATTTTTAATTGTAAAACTGAAAGTCCAAAATGTTAATTGATCGCTACCTAACATTTAGCAATACTTTATATGAAAAGGTAATCTTAATTGCAACAATTTTTTCCTCAATTTTGCATTTCTTTTTCCCGAAAATACCTACACAATTTTGAGTTTGAAAATTTTGTTTGATTTATGTCCTTCGTTTGTACATATTATTTATCTATGTTGGTACATATTACGTTTTATATATTTATTTATCCAATAAAAAGGCATGCTTGCAAGGCTTAAGCCTTACGCCTTAAGGCTTGTGACTCATGTTGTAACATTTGAAAACATTGCTTTCCATAAAATGACCCCATAAGGCCCTCTACTTGGTATGGACTGCCAATCCCCTAATGAGCTTCCTTACTTAGCCAATATGACCTTTCTCCATAAACTATCATGTTCCTTCCCCAATCACCATAGCTATTTCCCTAAAAGAGCATTATTGAAACAAAAGGTTCTTATGTCTGAATACCCCATTTGGCTTGCATACTGACTTCCAATCAACTAGGTGGTACTTATGCTCCTCCTCTATAACCCTGCAGCAAATTTCTTCGAAGCATCTCCAACCTTACTATTGAGACTGAAATTTTACAAGATGGATAAAAATATGAAAAAAGATTGGCCATCTTGCTCTTGATGAGAGTAATTCTCCCCCCTTTTGACAAGTAACCACATTTCCAAGTTGCTAATTTTCTTTCTAATCGTTCTACAATGGAATCCCAAACAATTGTGTTCTTGAAGTTCACCCCGAAAAGAACACCAAGATAAGTTGCACCGTCCTACATCCAAATTCCACAAAGCAACTAATAATTCAAAGCCTTCTCCATAACAAAATTCTCACTCTTATTCATGTTAATTTCAAACTTGAGACTGCCTTAAAACATAAAAGAACGAACCTTAACACTCTCAATTGGGTATGAGATGCTCCACAAAAGGTTATTATGTCATCTGCAAATTGTAAGTGAGTTATTTTCGGTTCACTACCTCCTGAAGAAAACCCCTCCAATAGACTAAACCTTGATGCTTTCTAGATAAGTCTGCTTAACACTTTAGTCACCACTATGAACAAGAAGGTGGACAGTGGGTTTCCTTGCCTTAGGCCTCTAAAGGTCCTAAAAATCCTATTAATACACCATTAACTAAATAGAGATTTTGATAATCAAGTTTTGATCTAGTTCCTCTACCTAACTCCAAATACCATAAGCTTTGACATATAAAACAAAATGTCCCAAATTAAAAATCAGCTGCCTTCACCATCCCTCATCCTTGAATCCAAATCTTCATTTTCAATCAAAAACCCATCCTAGATTTGTCTTCCTCTCACAAACGCATTTTGTGAGTGTGATATGATCTTTGCAAGCACCAATCTTAGTCTATTTGCCAAGAATTTTGAGAGAATTCTATAAAAGCAATGCACCAAGATAATAGGGTTAAAATTCTTAATGTCATAACCACTTCCTTCTTAGGAATGAAGGGGATGAATGTTTCATTAGCACCCTTCTCAAAATCTGACCGTGTCAAAAATCTGTCACTACTCCCATTAAATCATCTTTGATCACATCCCAAAACTTTTATTAAAAAGAGGAAAAAAAGTAAACCCATTCAAACCACTCAATTCATTTATGACTATGCACCTCCCTTTTGAAATCAGGTTTCTCCGATGCATCCCCCATCCTCCTCCCCAATAAAGTCAAACTCCATACCATCTAAAACACGTCTGTAAGCACCATTCTCCATGTATAACAACATATAGTAACTTCCAAAGCTTTCGTGATGTCCTCTCCCTCTTCCTCCATCACCCATCGACTTCCAACTTATTGGTTCGATTGACTCTGTTACATGCATTAGCCATCTGATGAAAAAACTTACGTGTTCCTATCCCCTAACTTTAGCCAGAGGGCCTTATACTTTGTCTTCAGCTCATTTCATCCAAGCTGGCTAAGCGTTTGAACTCCATTTTGAGATTTTCCCTGTCCACCCACTTCCTTAGAAGCAACCCACTCGATTGTTCCTTGCTGTCCAACTCTTGATCTGAACCCACTCGATTGTTCCTTGCTGTCCAACTCTTGATCTCCTCCATTGATTCGTTCATCTTTGCCTCAACTTATCCCAAGCACCTCCTTGTTCCATGATTTGATTGCATCTTTCTAGAGCTTTCAACTTTTTGCAGAAAATATAACTAGGACTTCCTGAGAAGCAAATCCCTAACCACCACTCCCCCACCTTTATAAAAAATGCTCATCCTCCGACAACAAGTTATCAAGCCTAAATGATGCATCTTTTTTTAAACTCATCATATCATTCCAGAAACACGAGTTTGATTTGATGTGGTCTTGGCAATATGGCTGCTTGTGCTACTGAAAATATATTCAACCAAGTTGAATATAGCAAAAATCTGTTCAATTTTGAAACGAGCAGCTGCTCCTGAAAATTCAACCACATAAAAGTGCAACGTAAAGAGGAACATCCACCTGCTTGTTGTTAATAAAGTAAGAGAATTCCTGCATAGTTGACGTGAAGTGCCTACAGTCCTTTCTATCAGATTTAAACTTCCGGTGCACCAAAGAAGTTGCCAATGACTTCTCACATCCTCCAACTACTCCCACATCTCCCCTCTTTTCATCCCCACCGGTGGTCCATATACACTAGATGAAGGCCATGTAATCACTGCCCCCTCCAACCTTATTACAATTCAAACTGTAAAAGCCGCCATATAAGATCGAATCTTTACTAGTAAACTTACCACGAAAAAAGGAATCTTCCTTACTAACTATTTCTTCCAACCAATTGCAATTCTTCCTTCTTAGTTTATCATGATTATTTTTTTTATCATTGAAAAGAAAAGGAAAAAGGGTACAAAAAAAACTTGATTTGCCTCTTTTAAGTCCTTCATAACAGCAAAATAGCAGGAACTGGAGTAAGCAACCACACATCGCCAAACCAACTTACAAGGAAATCAGTTTGTTCTCTCAAGTTTTTGTCCGCTGTGTCCCTCTCACGGTAACCACCTTCTGAACAAATAACGAATGGTGACCAAGCCTGACATGCAATGAGGAAGTAGCATCAATCATCATATACGACCACAATATACAAACCAAAAGACAAATTCCAGATTATGTTTTTATTTTAAAAAACAAAAGTAACATTTAAGCTGAGAATAAGTTACAAGAACAAACTCGGAAGGCAAAAGACAGCAATGGTAGTACCTCATTAACCACAACAAGTTCCAATGTATTACATGATGACTTGGAATTATCCGAATTGGATATATACACACGAGGAAAACGCTACATTAAGAGGCAAAGCAAAGGATGTGTATAAAAGCAGTTAACAATCTCTAATCATATTAATTTCAATAAGTAATAAAGGTAAAGAAGGGATATTAGTTACCTTATCTAACTCAATCAGGAGCTGGTAACTTGTCATGGTCAGTTCTAGAGACTTCCCATCCTTAAAAATCTGGAAAATTGCCTCGTACATTTTTCTGACACCGATTAACACAAATAATCAGTTATGTAGAAAAGAAACACCATCCATAATTCCATATAAAACCGCTGTTTTAAATTGGTAGGAAAATGAGAAATCAAAGAGAAAGCGCCTAGCTACAAATTACACCAATTAAAACAAAATGGGATTATTAGAATCCATAATCCCCATATTATTCCAAGAACAGTAGAGAAACTTCTAATAGGATTTATTGGAGTAAGACAGGAAACACCAATAACAAACAGACTAATTTTTCACCTGAAAATCTATAAGTTATCTACAACAATACCATTTCGGGCAATCATAATGTCCATTACTTCCAAGAATACCACGAGAAAGGGTGTTAAGTCCTTCGAATTGAGGGTTTTTCAAGCTATTATGCCTATCATCCATTAGCATTTAAGCTTCGCAAACAAAAGAAATCGATAAGCAATGTTTGATGAAATTAAAAACTATAATACAAAAGATAAATAAATAAATAAATAAAAGGAAATGTGATTGAACCAAAAGATCTTAAACAATAGAAGGTGAATACCTGGTCGGAGCTGTTCCGTTTTCGGGAACAATTGAACTGGCACGAACAGCTTCAAGGAAAGCGAGTCCTGTTTTACCATTAAGAGAAGGAGAAAGTATAAGAAGAAAATCTGAACCAGAACTGTATTCAAAAGAGTAAGAGACTTGAATAATACTGTCATCGTCGACGTCTCGGGCATCCTTAACCCCAGAGGCATCGAGAATCGCCAACGTATTCTCTTCGATTCCTCTGTTGCTTCTCCTGGAGTTCTCCATTTTTGCTTCTGCAACGCGTGAAACGAAACCCTAGTTTACCTAGATACAGAGAAGATACTGTTTCCCCGCCAAAAAGGTTCTCAAATGAGAGCGAGTGTTGGCTGACGGATTAAAAATTTTAAATACGAAGCAAAAAAGATTCCGTTGCCGGGACTTGAACCCGGGTCTCTCGGGTGAGAGCCGAGTATCCTAACCAACTAGACTACAACGGATTGATATACATTATTCAGTCAATAAGATTCTATATATCCATTTTTTATCATCAGCGATCTTTAAAATACACCAAAATCCCTACTACTATTAAAAGAAAATATTATTTTTAAGAATGTTTTCGTACAAAATTCTTTTTTTTTATAAATTTCTTTTTGACGTCTTTTTTTTCTATACCTCTTCTTTTTTTTTTATTTTTAATTTACACAAAAGATGATTAACCATACTTAGATAATGACTTGCACCCATTAAATAATTAAAACCGTCTTCTTCCTCATTATTATTCATATTTATTATTTAATTAATTATTTTTAAGAATGTTTTCGTACAAAATTCTTTTTTTTTCTAAATTTTTTTTTGACGTCTTTCTTTTCTATACCTCTTCTTTTTCTTTTTTTTTTTAATTTACAAAAAGATGATTGAACCATACTTGGATAATTATATAAATTTTGAAATCTTTTAATTATTTTTTGATTCCATAATAAACTAAGCCTTGCTGTATATTATCAACTTAAAACCTGTTTTGTAACTAATCATCTTTATCCAATTCTAATCCCCCAAAAAAGGAAAATTGGACTCGTCATGGATGGGTCCCACTCCTATTCTAATGTCAATCTAACATAAAAGAATCATGGATCTCATCTTATGCAATCACAACCATTGATCACAATTTATTAAGTCCTTGACGACAAATGGATCCAGTAAGATAGTTTATCTAATAAAAACTTTCGCACAATCCTTTATCTAATAATAATCATAATATCCTATTTATAATTATCAACATTAAAAATATTTCTGAAAAAACAAAAAAGTTCTAAAATTAGGATTTTAAGAATTTCTGTAAAAAGCAATGCTCCCTTAAAACGTACTTGAAAATTCAAAGCTGGAAGAAAATTATGAGAAATTTCGGCTAAGCCCGAGATTATATAGATATCGAAGGTTTAGATTGAGACCAAAGAATCTCATAAGATAAAAGGAGAAGTAGATCAGAGGTTGAAAAACATATTGGAATTCTCTTTCCCAGGAACAAGAAGAGAAGTCGATATTTGTAAGATGAATATTAGCTTCTTTTTTTTTTTAAAACAAATATATCTCATACTTCTTCTATTATTAAAAAGAAAAAAATATTTTTAATTTTTTTAATTATAAATATTTTAAAATAATTTTATTTTATGAATATATTAGGATAAGAATTAGTTATAAAAGATGATTAAGGTCTTTGAGGTGTATTAGGAAAGAAAATAAAAATCAATTATAAAAGAGGAGGCGTATAGAAGAGGATTAATGATCCAATGAAACCTTTTAGATATACTAAAACTCACTAAATTAAACCAGCCAAGTTTTTGATATCTATCTACCAATTTTATACATTTTTCTTTTCCCATCGATTCAGCCCAAAATCCAAAGCTCTAATCCCCATATTTCCTCTTCTATCAAATCCTATTCTTCAACTCGATTACCGTTGTTTTCATTCAAGTTCAAAATCTCCAAAAGAGCTCAAAGCAAGAGACGGTTGAGGCTAAGGCTACCGAAATATTAATAAGTAACTGAAACTTTTTCTTTTATTTCATTGTTGAAGATGAAAACAAGGTTAATATATAGAACTGATTTTTCTTTAGTTCATGCTCTTGTAAATTGAGGTTTTGAATCTATAACTCAATTGAGCACGTTTGATTTGCATTGTTGCTGCAACCCAGAACCAAAAATTCAAAGCAAGCCATAGTTCAAATGATGCCAAAGCTTCTTTCTATCTCAATCTCCTAAAGAATTTAATTAGTTATACAATTTGAAAATGTAATTAAATGAAAAATCATTTTTAAGTTTTCTTACTGTTCTAAATTATAAATATTTGATTTGTCCCTGATATAGATTATAAATATTTTATTTATCCTTTTTAAACTTGTAAAAAATATTTATTTTGTGAATAATCTTTGAACACTATAAGTAATTACATTTTGTATTAATATAAATTATATTTTTTTCATACATTTATTTTTTATTAATTAAAAAAAGTAATGAATGTTTGGTCCATTTTTATAACTAACAAACCCTTATCCTAACAATCTTTTGATACTAATAGATAAGTAGTAAGATACTAATAAATAAGTAAATAAGAGGTGACTTATCTATAAGATTTAGTAATTAACTAATAATATTCTTTTTTTTTTGAAATATTTAATATTACGAGATTAGATAATTATAAAAAATTAAAAATCAAAATAATGAAAAAAATCCAAAAAATCAAGAATCTAATTTGTAAAATAAATTCAAGATTTTAATTTGTTATATAGCATAAAAATTTAAAAAATTAGAAAATATAAATAACTAAAGAAATCAAGAATATAAATAATTATCAAAAACTTAAATCTAATTAGTTATAAAAATCTTACTAACAAATTGAAGAATCTAACGAATAAGAGAAATCAAGATTTAATTATATAAAATAAAATTTGACAAATAATTTTTTTTAAATAACTTAAAAATAAAAAATAAAATCAATCATCAAGATCTTAAATCTAATTAGTTGTTACAATATTTACTAATGAATTAAAGAATCTAGCTCATAAAGAAAAATTAAAATTAAACATATCAAAATATAGAATATATTATAAATATCAATACCTAATAGATAAATTTAAAAATAAAAATAAGATAATATATTTTATTGAATTACATATTTTTAAATATAAAACTTACTAAAATGTTAATATAAAATTATAAAATTTTAAAATCGTTATTTTAATTTTTAATTATAACATGTATTATAAGATAAACCTTCACGTGCATCGCACGTATTCTTTTGCTAATAATTATAGAGAGAGATACTTCAATCATCTAACTTATTAAAATGAAGCATGTCAAGTACCTTATGGGAGATTGTAAATATGCTTCATATTGTCTAAAACGTGGAGGTTCCAACATCCGTTATAGCATGCATACGTGTCTAAAACGTGGAGGTTGTAACATCGGCTATAGCGTGTCTAAAACGTGGAAGTTGCAACATCGGCTATAGCATGCATACGTGCCTACCACACGGCCATACGCTTTAGCATATATGTGTCACACGTCTAGACTTTTGGACACTACAATAATATTTAGTTTTATCAACGTCCAAAAATAACCGCTAAAAGTCATATAACTGTCGCTGATACTTTTAGGGGTTGTCATTGTGACTGCATCAGAAAATACCGTTTTTGAAAGTTTCAACAGGGGTTCGTAATTTTCATCCATACAAACCAACAGATTTGACGGTCATGACTGTCTGATTGGGTTCCCTCAGGTACCTTCCCTTTGGATCTAGAGAGTAGTGAATATGAGCCACCAACTATCTCTAATAGATTCAATATCATTAGATCAAGTAGCCACCTAACGAGAGGAGACTCAATCGACATGTGTCTTGAGCTGGCTCACAGGGGATCCCCTGTGAGTTGATCATATGTTGACATGTGTCTTGCATAACATGTAGAAGCCAGTTAAAGATGTGACCTCATGGATTCACTTTTTTCTTAGGGTTTTAAAAGGTGCAAGTCACCCTTCTTCATAGGGCTCATCCTAAGACATATGACGACATATGGTTCAGCTCATAGGGGATCCCCTGTGAGCTAGCTCACAAAAGATCCTTACACATTGAACTTGTACCCAAAACAAGAGGTACCTAATCTCTTAGGTGGTTATTACGTGGTCCAATTGTATGCAAGCCACAATTTTTTTATTTTTTATTTTTTTGATGGGTTTACGTTGATGGTCACGCAACCACTCCCCCGTAGGGGAGATGCAGAATGGGACTATCCTTTTAAGGAGCTACAATGAAAGCGGGAAAAATCATTCCCAGGTCTTGAGTGTGATAACCCAAGGCTTTACCATTATGGCAAGCGACACCTTCATGTGCAGGCCATAGCCTTGAACACACCAAAATAACACAAACGACCCCATCACCTCGTATGGCTATAAACGAGCCGAGCTAGCTCAGCTCGGGCTTAGTTTGCATGAGCCGAGTTTGAGCCTAATATTTAAGCTCCTGAGCCGAGCCCAAAAAAAAAAGCTCATTATTTTAATGAGCCTAAGTCGAGCTTAGGTAGGCTCGGCTCACTCGAATATATAATATATAAAATATTAAGCATTAAATACAAAATTAATAGTGTTGATTGTTTTATATATTAAATACAAAACATTAAATTAAGTTTAACTTTTTTTTTTTAAATTCAAAATAATGATAGACAAAGCATTTAAATAAGGTTTGTTGTTTTCAAATACAAATTAATGATAGTTTCATGTATTAAATACAAAGCACTTAACTAGCTGTTTTTTTTTTTTCCAGCCTTTCACGAGTCGAGCCGAGCTTTTGCAAGCCAAGCTTGAGCCTCGAAAAAAATAGCGAGCATGAGCCCGGAATTTTTTAAAGAGCCTGAACCGAGCTCGAGCCTTGTCCAAATTTTATGAGCTGAGCCGAGCTGGGCAAAGCTTGGCTCGGCTTGACTCGTTTACAACCCTATCACCTCGTGCTGATGCAAATTTGGGCAGGCCAGTCCAGGGCCCGTCAATAACCCAAAACAATTTTGAGTTTTTGAAATGAAAATGAAAATTTATCATTATTTTTTGATGTTAACAAGCCAGAGCTGAGCCTGAATCGTCTGGCAAATATCCAAGTCTAAAACTCATTAATCACTCTTCTTGTTACAGGTAGAGATGCTTGATCATGCTACCAATACAAGGGGCCATGAAGATATTTTCAGCTAGTGCAGTTGACATAAAGTGCGACAAGCATGCGATTTCATTTTCATTTGCATTAAACTTGTCAGTAAAGACAGATTTGTGAGGTTGAAAGAAATTAGTGGGGTACAAGCCACGCAAATTCAACCTTGAAAACAACTAATCTAATGTTAATGTGGGTCCTTAATTATTAAGTCTGATCACATTCATCTCCTTTTCCTTTTGGATCTAAGAGGTTGTGTGAGGATGGAAATCACACTATTAAAAGCCTTCATGTTCAATGTATTTATCATTTGATGAGATGTGTTCACCTAATGAATTAGAGGTCCCATATCATTAAACACACCTATATTTCTATAATCCTAGTTCAGTTAAATGATAATCAAAACATTCAGTTTACGTAGTTAAATGTTCAATATTGAACCTTCCATACCAATCTCTTTCTTTCAAATTTGTTTAAAAAACAGGTTAGTATTGGCATCACAAACTTTGTTCCCAATGTTTGAAGTCTTGGGATCGGGGACTGGACCGGTCTCGGCCGATCCCGACTGGTACAAAAATGGATCGCCCAATTTTAGAAAAAAAAAATTGGATCGGCTGGACCGATGGCACCAGTCGGGACTAGACTATTCCAGAGAGGGCTGTTCAATTTATAAATTAAAAAAATAACATTGGATCGGTTAGATTGGTCATTGGATTGGTTGTATTGACCGGTATCGGTAAGACTGATCTTATCCAAAGCCTCGCGATACTACTATTGTATCGTGGCATGGGATCGGACCGATCTTGGCTAATCTAAATAAGGACCGGATCCGTCCGATCCTTGAAACCTTGTTAGTTCCTCCTAATTTAATAACTAATTAATAACCTGCTTGCGCCTATTTAATTAAGAGAAAAAAAACATAAACTATGTGGCATTGGATATTATTGGAACTACATCTGGATCCATTTTCGATATTAATGAGCAAAAACAATTTTAATTTTGAAAATATTGTAGTTGAAAAATAATTAATGTTAAGTATTCTTGTTATTACATTTAAAAAAAAATCTTAGAATGACTAACACACACATATATATATATAACCCTCAAAAATCAGTTATTTTATTATAATGGGAGGCTAATTTGAAAGAAAAATTGATCTTTGCATGCTTCCTAAGACCCTTCTCTTCATTATTTAAGTTTCCCATGTGGAAGTTAAGGGTGCAAATGTTAATATGTAAAAAGTACAACAATATGTTAAATCCGGAGCCGGATCCTCTGGTAACGTTCCTGTTATCAACCCTGTTAACTAAAGGAGGTGCCGACACGTGGTGGTGGACCCCACGGCCAAAGAAAACGTATGTAGAAGAAAATGAAGTTAACCTCCGTTAACTCCTTTCTTCCTTCTTCTTTCCTCTTGTTCCCATTTCAAATTTTGGAATAGCGCCAAATACCAATTTCGCCAAGAACAGAGACGAGAGATACGAGCACGCCGGATCGGCCATTATTGCAGGTTGCTCTCTTTTTGAGAAACCCTAGATCGTTTGCAGAGAAATCGAAGTTCATCTTCTCATCTCCCATTGATCGATTTATCCATCAATCTACTGATGGTTTCATCTTCAGGTAATAACACTTCGTTGTCTCTGGATTTTCATACTTTCGGAGCTTGAATCATGATTCTTTTGCTGGTTTAGATGTTCATAACGACTATTCATGATCCGATGTATTTGCTTGTTAGGGTTTTGTTAGTTTCTTTAAGATTTGTGTTTTTGGTTTCTTGTCAATAAGTTAAAAT
>JAUPMG010000005.1:8256682-8270763 GCA_031762675.1 Pachysandra terminalis
TATTATATTGATCAATTTGGATGGATGTTTAAAAAATGAATTAGGTAGTTCGGATGGCTTACTTAATCTGTCAGTACGTACGGTATAATTGTTTGGGGACTAGAGATATAATAGTAATTTTATTTAGGGTAGCATAGAAATGTGATTCATGCTAACACCAGTCTCAATCATATCGGTTTCGGGGACTAGTACGAAACGTTTCCGGAAACGTCTCGTACACGATTCATATTAATGGTTTTTTGTAACTAATTAATAGCTGCGTGTTAATTTATAGTAACTCGTTTATCAAAACAACATAATAAGATTAGTAATAAAGTTTTTAGACAGATTTTAAGAACTAAAAAAAGAAATATGTATTGGGATTCTTAAAGAAGTTTTTCAAAATAATAAATAGTGAAAAACGGTTCACCGAGATGGAAAAAAAATTATAATAATAAAAAACTCTTAAGGATCAATGCTAAGTAGCTAACCAATGATATAAAAGATAATTAAATAAATAAAAATAGTTGAGGCTTATGAAAACACTTATTAAAACCCTAGCCTTTTTTTTTTTTATTTGCACACTTCTATTTGAAGTTAGTAAATTTTCTAAAAGATATGTATAAAATATATTTATTTTAAATAATAAGAATTTAATATAAATATTAATCTTAACTATAGATATGAAATGAATGTCCTTATTTTACGTATTCATAAGTACAAATAAATTACTTATATGCAATATCAAATGAACCGTAACCAATACTTTTTATAGGTAAACGTACCAGTACCAATACGCCAGTATCCGTACCGGTACCCCGAACCAATTCCTGGCAATTATGATTTCACTTCTATTATGGTTAATCCTAACTTCAGGGTATTTATTCGTACTTTTGTGATTGGTCTTTGTAACACATTATTTTGCGCTTTGAAAAATAGTAGAACTGAGTGTGCATCCGTGGATGTAGGTACAATTTGTCGAACCACATAAATATTTGTTTTGCTGTAATCGGATCGTAAGACCCAGAAGCGAAACTAACTCCAATCTTGAGATCCTTGATGCTAATTGACGAATGCAACTATGCAGGCACGGTCTCTTTGATGCCAACATATGAAGCTGCATGTTTAATCCAATCAAATAATTAATTTGATCACATTTTCACAAGTTGTGATTCTTCTTAATTCAACTTGTAGTACTAAACTGATCATAAAACTCACCAATGAAGTCTGTAATAAGTCTCCCATTTGTATACCTTCCGGTTTGCTTGTGGTTGGGAAAATTCTTTTCACTTTCCAGCAGAGAGCAGAATTTATTGATTTCTTTTATTTGTTTGTTTTTTTTTTTTTTTTGCGTTGGGTTGGTTTGTTGTAGTTTTGTTGCTGTTTGTTTGATTTTATTGTTTTTTTTTTCTTACTTTTTTTGCTCTAGTCCAATCTTTCTTAGTTTTACTAAAATATAAATCTTTCTTAGTTTGTTTAGTTAGGCCGGAATTCTTGTACGTATCTTCATAAGGGCTGAAAAACTTCTACAATGAAATGGTTATAGCCATATTTACGGTTAGGTGTAGAGCTAGATTCTATTGTAGGGGCGAGATTTGACAACAAAAAATGCTTTTCAATTTGACAAAATTAATGCTGTTTTTTGAAAAAGAAAAAAGAAAAAAAAGAAGACAACAAATTGCTTTCGTTAATAACAGTCAATAAAGTAAGGGAATATATGTTTTTTGCTTATAATAACATATTTTAAGGATGAAAATACCCTTATATCCCTTCTTTAATGATCTTATTAACAAAAGAGGTGCATATATCGAAGAAGAAAGAAGTTTCATAACACTGAAAATTATGGAAACCCCAATTTTATTTTATAATTATAGGATAAATTAGTATATTAATTTTCTATTATTTTAACATAGTTAAACGTAAATATTGATAGAGGGGTATTATGGTCAAATTATTAGTTTTTGTTACAGATCGTTAGACCCCTCTAGTTTGGCCCAATAAGGACATCGATTGTATTGGCCTAGGTTTGAGGGGTACTTGTTGCCATTATGCTAAACCTAAGGCAATTCCGGTTATCAACCGGTTTTCTAATCTAGTCGACAATCTCATTCATCATGTGTGTACATCATGGTTTTATAGGATTTGGAACCTATCGAGCTCAATTCTCATAACTCTTTGTTCTATCAAGTTTAGGGGTTAATACCCAAGGAGTCTGCATCGAGATGGTCCCTACCAAGTTTAGGGATTTTCATCCCAAGGAGTTCGCACATGAATTGTCCTTTACAACACATATCTATGTCAAGTTTAGGGACTTCATGCCCAAGGAGTCCAAAACGAGATAGTCCTCACTAAAAAATCAATTTGGGGATTTCTACCCCAGGAGTCCTCCCAAGGATAGTCCTTACCACAGAAACAACAACAATATCATCACACATCAATCACACTACATTTCATCATTCTCAAGCATATCTAAACCATATATATTTGGTCACATATGGACCATTCACCACCATATCAGAGCATTAAACGACATATGTCAAACATGATGAATTCTCCTACCTCTTCTTCTACTGGAAACGCATCAACTCCACCCATTGGTAATATCCATCACTTTATCTCTCTTAAACTAGACCGAAATAACTATTTGTTATGGAAGTCTCAGTTTTTGCCCATTTTGCGATTATATGATTTCATGGACATGCTAACCGGAGAAGAGTTGTGCCCTTCACAGTTTATTACTGGTAAAGATGGTAAGGATTACTCGAACCCAGAATTTGTAACCTAGCAAAAGAAAAACCAACTTGTGCTCAGTTGGCTTATCCCCTCATTAAGTGAGAATGTTCTTCCTCACGTTGTTGGCCTATCTAGTGCCAAAGAAGTCTGGTTAACCCTTGAGAATATGTTTTCCTCACATTCCAAGGCCCGAATAATGCAATTTTGTTTGGAGTTGCAAACCTTGAAAAATGGCTCCACCCCTATGGTAGATTATCTTTAAAAGGCAAAGTGTATTGCCGATAGTCTTGCTGCCGCGGTATAACCAATTTCTGATGAGGACTTCATTCTCTACATTCTGGCGGGCCTTAGTCCAGAATATGAGTCTTTCGTAACTTCTATTACTACTCGAGCTGACCATATTTCTTCTGATACTTTGCATGATCTTCTTTTTAATCAAGAGATTCGACTAGCTCACCAAATCTCACCCCTGATGGAACAACCTCAAGTTGCTGCAAATCTGGCCACACGCATATCTCAATTTCCTCGTACTGGCGGCAAGTCACAACGCCAACCAAACAACTTCAATCAACGAGGACGAGGACATGGCCGTGGTCGATTCAACAATGATCGATCCACAAATCAGCAATTTTCCTCTTCCCGGGAAGTGATCTGTCAGATATGCAATCGTCCAGGTCACATTGCTTCTCGCTGCTACAGCCATTATGATCACGCTGTACATGATGACTCTCCTTGCTCAAGCATCTATGCCTCTTACTTTTTGGGATGATGCTTTTCAAACATCTACTTATTTAATTAATCGCTTACCTTCTGCTGTCACGGGAAATATCACTCCCCTTGAGAAGTTATTTCACATGAAACCCGATTATCATTCTCTGTGCGTATTTGGATGCGCCTGCTATCCATACCTTCGGCCATACAACCATTATAAGCTGGATTTCCGTTCTACTCCATGTATTGTTCTCGGATACAGTGATTCTCACAAAGGATATCGTTGTATGCATCTCTCCTCCAAACGCATCTTTATTTCAGACACGTGATATTCAACGAGTGGGAGTTTCCTTTTTCAAACTGTGCATCCTTTCCGTTCGAATCTGCACCATCATCTAGCACTCACTCTGTTGGATCTTATCTTATCGTCCCACAATATATGCTCCACACATGGCTCTCTTATGCCAAGGGTACGTCTCATCATTTGGGCTCTTCCACGCAAGCATCTCCACATGTTGATACTCGGTCCTCTATAGACGGTTCCACTTCACCTTCATCTCCACAACTTCCAGATGTCACTGCATCTCCTCCACAAGCTTCCTCTCCTCCTGTGCTTTAGTTGGTGGTGGAGTGCACCTCCTCCTCTTGCTCCGCCATCCACCACTCAACACATCATGGTGACAAGATCACTAGATGGCACTCGACGTCCCAAGTTATTTTCGGCCACTAAACACCCTATCCCTTCGGCTCTCTTGACTACGCTTATGCCTCCATCTACGGTTCCCACTTGTTTTAGTTCAACCATTAAAGACCTTCATTGCCGCAAGGCAATGGATGAAGAATACAATGCCCTCTTATTCAACGGCACATGGCCTCTTGTGCCACCTACAAGTGGCATGAATATCGTAGGTTCCAAATGGGTCTTCAAACTCAAACAAAAATCCAATGGAAGTATTGATCGTTATAAGGCGTTAGTCGCGAAAGGGTTCACTCAACAACCCGGTCTTGATTACGGTGAGACCTTCAGTCCCGTTATCAAACCAATTACGGTTCGCACGGTTCTCTCCGTTGCTGTCACACATGAGTGGCTGATTCGGCAGTTGGATGTCTCCAATGCCTTTCTACATGGCCGTTTACAGGAAAAAGTCTTTATGCTTCAACCCCCCGGGCTTTGCAAATCCTTCTTCACCAAATCACATGTGCAAACTTCATAAGGAGATATATGGTCTCAAATAGGCCCCGAGGGCCTGGTTTCAACGGCTCAGCTCCTTCCTTCTCGAACTCGATTTTTCATGTTCTAAGTCTGATTCATCCTTATTTATCATGATCACTCTTACGGTGACTATCTATGTCCTCATTTATGTGGACGGCATTATTATAACAGGATTAGATTCCTCCTTCATTTCTCAATTGCTCCAACGACTTGGAGCCGAGTTCTTTCTCAAGGATCTAGGCCCTTTTTCCTATTTTCTTAGTGTTTCTGCGACAAAGACCCCTCATGGGTTATTTCTTTCTCAATCGAAATATATCTTGGATCTCTTAGATCGGACTAAGATGGCTGGAGCAAAACCGTGCACCACTCCAATGTCAAGTGGTAAGCTTCTATCTCGCTATGATGGTAAACCACTCTCTAATCCTATGAAGTATCGCAGCACTGTTGGGGCTCTACAATATCTCTCGTTTACACGACCTAATCTTGCTTTCTCTGTCAACAAAGTTTACCAATTTATGCAAAATCCAACGGAGGTGCACTGGTCTGCTGTTAAACGCATTATGCGGTATTTAAAGAGTACCATTTCTTTTGGTCTCATGATTCAACGAGTGTCATCTTTCTCCCTTCAATGCTACTCCAATGCCGATTGGGCTGGCTGCCCCAATGATCGGCGATCCACAAGTAGTTATTGCACTTTTCTTGGTAGTAATTTACTCTCGTGGACCTCCAAAAAGTAATCCACAGTTGCCCGATCGAGCACCGAATCCGAATATCGAGGTTTAACCAATGCAATGGCTGAAATTGTGTGGCTTCAGTCTCTACTTCATGAACTTGGTGTAAATAGCACCAACATTGGTGCTACTTACTTGGCCGTTAACCCTATTTTTCATGCTCGGACTAAGCACATTGAAATCGATTATCACTTTATCCGAGACAAAGTTGCACGCAAAGATCTCCTTATTTGGTTTGTTTCTTCCATCGATCAATTGGCTGACTGCTTGACCAAGCCCCTTGGAGGACCACGTTTCAGTCTGCTTCGTTCCAAGTTTGCCATCCATCGTGGACCGCTACACTTGCGGGGGGATGTTAAGGAACATACCGATCTTGGATAGAGTTCAACATATGCATGTCGGACTCTATCCTCCACGTGTTGTACACTTCAACAAGAAACACGTTGGCAATCTCTTGTGCATATTTTCCTACTATTTTGGATCTAAGATTGTGGATCTTAGATTTGAATTTTGCATGATTCTCTCTAGAAGAGAGATAACATATTCTCTTACCCTTTTGGATCCAAGATTTGAATCTTGCATTATTTTCTCCAAAAGGAGAGATCACATGAATCTTGTAAATCTTGTATTTTGAATTTCAAACTTGTAACTTTATGTTAGGAAGGAGAGAGTGCACATTAACGTGCATTCAAGGCTTTACAGCAAATCTTCTTCTTCTTCAATGCACAACACTTGTAAGCCATACTCAAGTGCCCCATTCCATCATAATAACATGCTAAATATTGTAAAACACTCGTAAAAGCCAAATTCACAATTTTAGGTCACCTTACTAATCCCAATAGGATAGCAAACATGGCCAACATCCCTCATTGTCACACACAACATCATAAATACATAAAATTGACAAACTATTGTCAGATTCAATCCTAAAAACACCTAAATATACTTTATGTAGAAAATTACCTCGAATGGATCAAATTGGCCCAGCAGCAGGTTCGCGGCACACCGCTGCGTTGCCGTGCCCTATGTGGCACGCGTGCGGCATACCGCTGTCCCAGTGGCAACCCGGCTCGAGGTTAGCCTACGCAACCCAAGCCCTAGCGGCATACCGCATAGGCTGTCGCTAGGTTGCCGAACTCCCCAAAACAGCCCAGAACCCTTATATTACTCCCTTTTTCATTATTTTAGATCTTCACATAAATTATTTAACACACCCATCATGCATAATCTCTTATGTTATTACTTTCTAAACATCATTTTTCCATGAGTTCCATTCCTCTCATTAAAGTAAAACACACATAAGCATATACACACATGCACACACACGCACACACATATATACTTATATGCTAGAACAGGGAGAAAATATGATCATAAGCATAAGCAATGCATAGAAGAACATACTCCATAAGCATATACACACATGCGCGCACACACACACACACATATATATATATATACTTATATGCTAGAACATGGAAAAAATATGATCATAAGCATAAGCAATGCATAGAAGAAGAACATACTTCATAAGCACACGTAAAACGCATCATGTATCTTCCACTATGTGCCACATTTAGATCTAAGATTAGATACTTCTATACACCTATATACGCACACTCACCCTTACCATGAACCCTATTATTAACAATGTGAGGAGCAACCGAAGTACCTATCTCAATGCTACCAAAAATTACAGATATCCTTCTTCTTCTCTCACTTCCTCTTCTTTTGTTCCAACACCTCTTCTCTCTCTCTCTTTTCTTTCCTCCCTTTTACTGTACTCACTCTTTTCCAAAAAAACTGTTGTAGCCTCCCTTTTTCTCCTTCTCTTTCTCTTTTGCTCTTAAAAACTCAAACCCTAAATCCTTCTTTGATCCCACGCACCCTTCTATTTCTCTTCTTTATTCCTATTTTGATTTCCCTCCACATCTCTAATTCCGATGCACCTTCCTAGTTTGGGATAAGGAAGGATTCTCTTTATAGTCCTTTCCTATCTCAAATTTCTCTCTAATTGGAAACTCTCAATCTCTTTCTAATCTATCTAATTTATATCTAAATCAAATTATCAAACTAACCTTTAATTCTAGAGTTAGTCTATGGTCCCAACATTTTCTCATCTGTATAGTCGAGAACTTTATCTAAGCCGTCAAATATTTTTATATATAAAAATACGACCAAATCAGCCCAATAAACTTACTCAATTACATCATATCCCCACATTTATTATTAATTACAATTTGACCTCACTTCTACACTTAAATTATAAAAATCATGAATTCAACACATCTTACTATTATAATTCTCATACAAATCTAATCATATAATATTATTAAGTTTATCTAAGGATCATGACTCCTACTAAATTGTTAATTCCAATTTCTACATTAATTAGAAGCATAAAACATCCGATTCAAATTTAATTCATTTAAATAATCTCAAATTAATTATTACATTAATTTCTAATTAGCTTTTTAGGATAAGATCAATAGTCGCACGGACGTCTTTGAAGAGCAAGTAGTATGCCTTCTCTGTTGGGTGGATTGAATCCCAAAAAATGTACTTAGACGCATCAGAGCACACATATGACCTAGGATTGCACAACAATGAAGCTTCGATGAGTCCAGTACCACAACACCCTCTCCTCCACTCCTCAAAACCTGTAAAAAAGATTTGTCACAGATCAAAAGGCCATCCCAGTTTTGTAACCATGGGCTCTTCTTGTGGTTCTAGTAGGATTCTCCTTCTTGGCTAGAGTGCTTGCTAGTAGACCAGCTCATGAAAGCGTTAAGCCCAGTTAGGGGTGTCAATGGGCCGAGTTTGGGTTGGGCCATGCTCAGTCTAGCCCAACCCTATAGAGAAGACAATAAGCTCTAGCCCATCCAAAGCCTGCTCACGGTCGTATCTTTGGAGACCAAGCCCGACCCTATGATTTTTTATAAGGTAAGAGCCGAGCTAGGACCGACCCTATAATTTAAAATCATAAAATAAATTATTTCCAACTGTTGAAGCTTGAGAATTGCCAAACCAAAGAGAGACCTGAACGTAGGCCCTTAGAGTTGAAATTGATTCTTTAGATTCTCTTTCTTTCTTTTAAATTGAAACCCTAATTAAATATAGAAACTTATTGGTGTTAACATATTAGGTTTTAAGAAGGATTGTGTTGATATATATTTAGAAACTCATAAAATTTTATAAGGAAGAAGTTGAACGTTGAAAGGTCTATAATTGACTTAAGCGAATAGTGGTATAAAGTATAAAAACAATATTTTTATTCAATATAATATATAGATGATAGGACCGGGCTTTATCGGACTGGATTGAGAAAGGTCCTAGCCCAGCCCGAAATATATTACCAAAAGTAACTTAGGGCAGAACGGGCCATAGGCCCGTGCAAGTTAACACCCCTAAGCCCAGTGTCCAGTTCGGGCTTTTGCAAAGTTGAACGCAGACTGGACCAGCTTACTTGATACCTGTACCTAGCTCTTCAGGCTTGGGCTACCAGTTCGGGCTTGGTACGCCATAAATTAGGCTTGGGTCAGATTCGTGTAGTTTGGTTCAGCCCAGTTCTGACCCACAATGTTGTCATTCACCTATAACTGAATATGCCCAATGATTATAGATTTTCCTGAAAAAACTGTATTTTACTTATAATACATGATTGAATTGGGGCTAGCCCGCCCTCATCCTAACCAAGGTTTCAAGGATCGGACCAATCATGTCCGCCTGGTCCGTATCGAGATCGAGTAGGATCGGTCTAGTCTCAAGCCACGATACAATAGTTGTATCATGAAGCTTTAGATCGAACTGGCCGATACCACCGATCCAGTGACCGGTCCAACCTGTCCAACCAGTCCAATGTTTTTCTTTTTGTTTTTTTTTTTTAATTTATAAATTGAATGGTCAAGACTGGTGTCACTCTGGACCGGTTCGGTACTGACTAATATCACCGGTCCGGCAACCAATACCGCCGGTCTAGCGATTGGTTCGGCCGATCCAAAAATTATATATATATTTTTTAAAAAGTGGGCGATGCTTTTTTGTACCGGATCTACATCGGGTTACGGTTAGGGTTAGGGTTCGTCAAAACCTGCCCCAAACCTGCCCCGTTGCCATCCCTACCTAAGAGAGCTTCTGGACTGAAATTGTGCCTAAAAGTAAGGCCTGGCAGTGGAAAGGTGGGTCACCTTGAGGTGGGCTTTGATTTGTTTTTGTTTTTTGGTGGAATAGGTGGGCTTTGATTAGTACACGGTGGGGCTGATCAGCTGGTCTTGGGATCAATTAACTATGTATTGGGCCTGACTGATTTTATGTTATCCTGGCCCAAGCCCCTCCTATCTTCACCTTCAATATCATGAAATGGAATATTATTGAACAGAGTGGATTGATGGCATTGTTACTCACCGAACTTCCCATGTCCTTCAATCATTTCAAGCAATGGTTTGTATATATCCAGATAGAGGATTATCCCCCCATGTTCTTGAAACCCCTTCTGCATGGTTGCCAATACAATTTGGAGCTTCTGATTGTAATCTCTTGCTACTGAGGAGAAACCATTGATGCATCCTCTTTGAAGAAGCGGGTTTCGTGAATTAAGGGTGATAACGATCGGCAAGCAACCCATCGGAGGAAGTCCGGCGACTGCGATTCTCCGCGCTCCTAGGTCCCACAAACCCTGTGAACATAAAATAGAACAGTTCTTGATATAAAGAGTAAATCCCCTCAACAACCCCATTAGATCAAGTAACTAACTCATGGGTTCCAACTCAATAGTATGGCTGATTAGCCTATTCATAGCCTGGGATTACTGAATTTGAAATTTTAATCTAGGACATTTCTTGATTTTGAACTCTCGACGGCTGGAATCATCTGAAGGACTGAATGTATAACACACACACACACAGAGACACTCTTAAAGAGTACTACAGTATGATGCTATATATGGTTATAGGCTAATGTATCATCTAATGCGAAAGTAATTGGATTGAAACCTGATAGAACTGCTTGATGTTTTGCATCAAGAATTCCTGGTACTCTATGATGTTGTATCTCCGTCGTCGAATTGAAGTAGCAAAGTAATTGATAACGAAGTCATTTGTTCCGGCGCTGACGATGAACAAGGCCTTCCCAATATGATTATCGGCTCTTATCTTCCCAATTGCATGTTCGAGTCTTGTCTTGTATTCTCGGAAGTAATCGAGCTGCTTTGTCATCTGAATAACTCTCTGAAACCAAACCAACAATTAAAAATCAGTCACTATATATAGGCCAAGTAATTCTATAAATAGCTTGAAGTGCTAGAGATGAGGAAGAGACACTTAGTTGTGGTGTAAGAGGATCATAACCGGAACCAGCGGATGCGAAACTAACTCCGGTCATCAACTCATCCATGCTAAGTGTTTCATTTAAATATGGAGGCACATACTCTTTGATTCTCACATATGAAGCTGCAATGAACAAATTCAATTCAATCACATATATGGTACTATTTTTTTTGTTTCTTTGCTTGAACTGTGAACTGATTAAACTTACCAATGAAGTCGGTCGAAAGTCTCCCATTCGTAAACCTCCCGGTCGGCGACTGGTTCACAAAATCCCTTCCATAGGGTGCAAAATTACTCTTAAAAGGAGTCCTTATGTAGTTATTATTTCCCGGGTCGACCGTCGAGTCTCCGAACACAAAAATGGCTGAAGCTGAGTAGTTTGAGCCCTTCTGATCAAGCTGGGTTTGAGCTTCAGCTGTAGAAGTAGAGCCTAATACATAAGAAAGGAGAAGGGGAAGAAGAAGAAGAAGATGAGCTAGAGAATATGAACATGAAGAGCTCATATCAGTCATAGCTGATGAGGAACAAAAATAGATTATTTGATGGTTTTGTCTAATGGAATTGGAATTCTCATGTCTTTAGCTCTTATAAAATTGGTTGGGTGATTAGGTACTCTTTTGCCATGTAGTGGGTCATGTAATAAAGGAAATAATGACAAAAATGCCCTTAGTAGTTAAGATGGAATTTACTTGTTTGCCCTTAGTTTTGTTTTCATCATTTCATGGGTTGCTGTGGTTGGAGTCCAAACTCTTCAAATTTGTTCTTCTCAACTACTAACTATGAAATGGGCACTTGGGGGTTGAGCTGCTGTAGGACAAGAAAACAAACATTGACCATTTAGGATTACTTATAATACGAAGAAGGCAATCCTATTTAGGGTTTCACCTCCATAGTAAGCTATTTTGATTTCTCTTCTTGTGATACTACAGTCTAATGCTAGATCAACAACACTTGTACATAGAAACAAATCAAGCAGAAGGCCTATTTGGCTCATCTGGCCACATCCCGAGATATTTATTCAGTGAGGATTGATCTTCAACAAAGGTCCAAACCCTTCAATCAATCAAAGAAAACAAATAGAGAGATGAAGAAGAAGACAAGAAAAGAAAAGAAAAAGGAAAAGAAAAAAGGAGGGCGAGGGAGAATCTGAAGTTGTGCCCTAGGGTTGATGTTGTTAATTAAGAACCTGCAAGCTCTTAGCTAGTACATTAATAGTTCTTTGAGGGAACCTGTCTCCTTAGATAAGTTTTGGATTAATTGATTACTTTTCTCGTTCACTAATGAGATTCTTTTAAAGACATAGACTCCAACTCAATTACTCAACTAACAATCCTACCATCTAGGAGATTCTAAACGAAAGTTTGAATCCCTACTATCTAGGAAACAACTTAACAAACTAACTGATAGCATCGTAGATGCTTATTTCAAAAATAAGATAATATAGAAAGAATTCAAAAGAAAAGACAATCTTCTAAATCAACCTATCCGTAGGCACGTAACATTCCTCTCCCCTTGGAATGAGCTTCTCCTCAAGCTCAAAGATTGTAGTCCTCCCGGATCCCAAACAACAATTCGAAATGCTTGCATTTTTTAGAGTTTCTCGTCCAGTGGTGAAATATGTTGAAGAATTTCAGCAAAAACTTTAGTCTGGCATTTGTTGGTGAAGATTTTAACTAAAATCAGATTGTTGCTATCCACGGGAATGAACAAGTTCCTAATAGTATTTTTCCTTGACTGCTCCTTCGTTTGACGAATCATCTTGAACATAGGTTTCAGATGTCTAATTGAAGGAGAAACTCGATTGTTATTCTTATTCTTTATAAAGAGTCTTCTCTTTTTCTTTCTGATGAGTCTTTTGCCATTTTTAGTTGCTTGGTTGAGATTCTAACCATTTATAGGAAGAAGACAACTTTGGAGTGAATTAAGAATCCCCATCTGTTTATCAAAACCCCTTGCCACTTGTTCAAGCCTGTCCTGCATACTCTTCAGATCCTGCAAAATATTGGTGAAGAGTTGTTGCATCGTCAAATCTGCAATTTGCTCCATCTCTTCAGCCATTCCCAGAACTACCGCTCTGATACCACTGTTAAAAACCTGCAATTTCTTAACTAGCACGTTAATGGTTCTTCGAGGGAATCGGCCTCCATTAATGGTTCTTCGAGGGAACTTGCCTCCTTAGATAAGTTTTGGATTAACTGATTACTTTTCTCATTCACTAACGAGCTTCTTTTAAATACATAGGCTCCAACTCAATTACTCAACTAACAACCCTACCATCTAGGAGATTCTAAACGCAAGTTTGAGTCCCTGCTATCTAGGAAACAACTTAACAAACTAACTGATAGCATCGTAGATGCTTATTTCAAAAAAAAGATAAGATAGGAAGAATTCAAAAGAAAAGATACTCTTCTAAATCAGCCTATCCGTAGGCACGTAACAGATGGCAATAGGGTGGGTTAAACAGGAATTAGCCCCACCTCTAATAATTAGGGTTTGGTAACCTGTAAGTCGAGTTTGGATTGGGTTTGGTTGCTTTTGGCCCGGCTTCTATAAGTACTTATTGCAGCTTATAGCTTATATAAGCATTTTTTAAAATTAAATGTGTTTTGGTAGCGCTTATGGGTAAGTGATTACTCATAAGCACTAGAGGAAGGCTACCCATAAGGAGAAGCTGCTCTTCATAAGGAGAAACTGCTAAGAGCAGCTTCTCCCAAGCTCTTATGCGATAAGCTATTTCACAACTTTAATAATATTTTTAAAATACTTATTTTACCCCTAAACTTTTATAAGTATTTAAATAAATGTTATTTCGAAATTTAAATAATATTTTTTATAATACCTATTTTACCCCTAAATTTTCATAAGTACTTAAATAAATATATTTACCAAACGTTATTTTCTTCAAATAAGTAGTTTATTGTTGCTGTGGATAAGTGCTCCTATTGAGCAACTTATCCAATGAGTGCTTATCCATGAGGATAAGTGCTCCTATTGAGCAACTTATCCAATGAGTGCTTATCCATGAGCACAAGCAGGGCCAAACAAAGCCTTTGACTTGTTCTGCTCCTAACCTGGCCACCCGTTGTCATTAATCTATATTTTAATTAAAATATTTATTTTAAATGTCTTACGATTGGGTCGAACCTACTCCGCCCTCCGTCCTGATACATACCAATAGGGTTAGGAGCGAGTTTGATATTGTTGATCAGGCGGGCTAATTTAACCCCACTTTACACGCGACTCTTGATTACGAGCGTGTGTATGCGTTTTGGGTATAGCCGCACACACTGAATCATTCCATAAAGCTGCAACTGCTGTACAGCCGTCCCTGTCACGTACCAGCTGTCAACGGCTGTACGATGATTAGACCGTTTTGGTGAAAAGCAAGAT
>JAUPMG010000005.1:8275551-8287740 GCA_031762675.1 Pachysandra terminalis
TACTATCCACTAATTATTCTTCTTGCCCAAACTTCCTTTTAATTACTAATTTAGCCCAACTCTAAACCATAGTTATTTCTGTGCACGGCTAAGATAATAGATTTATGTATTCCAAGTCTAGTTTAACAAAAAGGAGTTATCCTAATTTCTTATGATCATTCTCGGATAAACTCATCTAAGTTTCTATATACACCGGTTTGTATTTCCTAGTTATTTCCCTTTAATTAATAGAATCTTAAACTAAATTATTAATTACTAGGTCCACACAATCTGATTTGGACTTAGCCCACAATCTCCATTCCATAGCCCAACTCAATAACTTAATCACATTACAACACCTCACTATTTATTAATAACAGTTACCTTAACACCTTATCATCATCAATTAGAATTCAGATCCAGTTATATTTAATTAACTTCGTTAATTAATTTACACTTTAATCAATATTATTAGATTTTCGGGTCCAGGTCACTACATGTTGCACCTTTAATTGGTTGCTAGTGGGAGTAACATCTTCTATGCTAGTAATGCAGGTCTCATCATTCAGAGGAAGCAGGACAGCCATGGACTCAGCTTCTGTATCTTGGACAACAATATGTGTGGCTTAGCATAGTGTTTTGGGCAGAATCAGCTTGTATTTGACCCCATAGATCAGGTCTAGCATCATTAACACCTTGATCATGCACATTAGAAAGAGAAGATGTAAGTCCAAGATCATTATCATTAGTGATATGTATTGGACCATGATGTTGCTCACCAATCCAATCATTGAAAGTGGATATCTCCCCCTCAATTCGTGACTTATCAAATATGTTTGATGGATTCTTGTAAGGAAATACTTGCTCATCAAAGACTACATGTCTTGAAATATATTCCCGTCCTGTAGGAGGATAAAAGCACCTATAGCCTTTATGCCATTCACTGTACCCCATAAACACACATGGAAGAGACTTAAGATCAAACTTATTCTTCCTATAATCTCCGAAGTAAGGATAACACTTTGATCCAAAAACTCGAAGTCATGTGTAATCAGGTTGACGCCCATAGAGCTTAAAGATCAGGGACACCATGCCAATGGCCACAGAGGGTAGTCGATTAATTAAATATGCAGTAGTGGAAAAATCTTTAACACAAAAGTTTTTTGGTACGCCGCTGTGAAATAACATTGTCAATCCCAATTCTCTTATTGTTCTATGTCTCATTTCTACAACTCCATTTTGTTGTGGAGTTTTTGGGTAAGATAGTTGATGGACAGTTCCCTTTTGGGCAAGATGATGTACAAACTCTTGATTATCAAATTTACCACCACCATCCAATTGAAATGTTATAATCTTCTTGTTAAACCGTCTCTCAGTATATTTTTCAAACATTACATAACAAGAGAATCAAATTTTTTTCTCAAAGAGAAAATCCACAAAAATCTGCTGAAATCATCAACAAAGGAGACATAAAATTTAAATCTCTGAATTGAAAGAATGGGAGACGGTCTCCACAAATCACAATGAATCTTATCAAAAGGGTTAGAACTCTTAATCTCAGCAACACCAAAAGGTTGTTTATTCATTTTCCTAGTTGACAACTTTCACACAGTGTTTTGTCATTAACTTTTATTAAACCTTTCGATTGAAGAAGCTGAACTGTTGCTACTTAAGGATGGCCCAAACGTTGGTGCCAAACTTCTTCACTGGCAAATCTGAAGCGAAGATAAACATAGCGTCTTTTGATGATGCTACGGTGTATAAGTCACCCATCCTTCTTCCTTCCATCAATACATGATCTCTTTTCCTGTCCTTTATAACAAAACCAGTAGCAAAAAATTCAAAATTATAAGGATGATCTGTAGTAAACTGACTGACTGAAAGTAAATTCTTTTGTAAATCAGGTACATAGAGAACATCCTTTAATGTAATTCTTTAATTTCCTGCTTTGATTTTAGCATCTCCAACATGTGTAATATCAAGAACAGTGCCATTTCCAACCAAAACATTGTCTGTCCCATTATAAACTCTTAGGTTATGCAACATACCTCCATGTCCAATCATATGAGTGGATGCTCCTGTATCAGTAAACCACTCTGTATCCCTTGTGTCATTGGTTATGGTCAATGTTGCAAGAGCTTGAGGAATATCATCCGGTTGGAAAGAGTGGTTGATTCTATTCCAACATCGCAGTGTACCATGCCCTCGCTTTTCACAAATTTGACACATCTCATCACAATCTTGTCACTTGATCCCTTCTTCTTGTTGTTGAACCTATCCAAGACGACTACCATCTCTAGTATTTTGATTCGTTTGGGGAAAACCTCTTCCTTTTGAGGAGAAGAAATTTCCTCCTTGGCTTTGACATTACTTTTTGTAATCTTTATTATTTTGCCCAAAAAAGGCTAATTGACCAGAGTTGGTGAACGGGTCTGGGTTGTAGAGATTTATTCAAGTCTCATAACTTTGAAGGAGGGGAACTACTTCTAAATAAGTTGGCATAGGTGGCTTAAGCATGGAAGTTGTGAAAGGTTCATATTTTGCTCCAAGGCTAGTCAATTGAGCAAAAACTTTAGCTTAATCGCTAACAGGACTGCCAATAGCTGTTTGGTTATCACATATAGTCTTAAAACGACAAAGATACTCATTAAGAGGAGTGGATGGGTCTTTCCTGATGTAATTACGTTGTTTTGTGAGTTGGAACTCTCGTTCCTGAGAAGCTTGGGCAAAAGCTTCTTTGAGAGCATTCCATACCTGAGCTGAGGTGTCTAGTCCGACCACCAGACCTAGAACTTCCTCAGATAACATCTCGACAATCCATCCACGGAGTAATCGGTCTGACTTCTTCCAAAGCAAGTATTCTAGATTGATCTCCTTCTTTCCTTCATTAGTAGGCTTCAGGGAAAGGAATCTTTGTAGGTGAGATTGGTCTCTCACCATTGAGAAAACCTGTAAGATCTTGACTTTCCGCTAGACCGAGCACTTGCTCATACCATAGGGGATAATTATCATGCTTAAGTCAAATAGTGGCAAAGTTTTCGACATTCAAAGAAGCGGGGTAAGGATATGAAGCAGTTAAGGAGCTTGAAGTGGCCATTAAAAAAAATCTCTCTTCCTCACGAAATGGGCTTTGATACCATGAAAAAACTGCACTAAAACAGTTTTCTTGATTCTCTTCTCAATGTGAGAATAGAGAGTCTGTCTTTCTTATACATATATACATTAGAATACAATTTGTGTGGCTTTCCATCTTTAGGAAATCTCACCAATATAGAAAGTGATAAGATCTAACAGATGATTGACTAATATACAAGATTATGTCAAAATTTGAATTGTAGAAGATCTTGGCTGAGATTTCTCCTTATTTATCTAACCTTTCTTTGTTTTTATCTTGACATATTTTATCTTCCTTGATTGGCTGAGATACCTTTGTGTAATGACCTGGACCTAGCTAGGTAATTAGTGAAAATAATTCTAATTAATCCACTAATTACAACTAGGATTATATGCAAACGTTTGTGGCTGAACTGGATTAAATAACAAATATGAAAAGTAGTCGGCTAACTTATGTAATTAAATGCAAATTAATTTGAAATGGTCCTGGACCTTAATTAGACCTAGACCTCTAATTCAAATCTTACCTGGACCTTAATTTAGATTGGGCTTAAGACCCAATCAAAATCCAATTAGATCCTACCTAATTTTGTAATTAAGATCAACAATGAGGTTAATTAAGGAAAAACCAACACAAACAAATATGATCGATTCTTTCATATGAAAATTCAAAAATCAAATTTGAATTCTGGATAATTAAGAAAATAGTGTTCGATTAAGATTAAAACTCCTAGAAGCTAGGAAGGGAGGAGAGAGAGATCATCTCTAGTTCATACGTCCAAAACAGAGGAAGGGAGAGAGGATTCTGGTTTTGGTTCTGCAGAAAAGAGAGAGAATAAGGAGACCAAGAGGGAAGAAATAGAAAGAAGAAAAGAGGAAAAGAAAATAAAGGCTTACTGTAGAAAGAAGAAAACCAGAAAACTTAAGAAGAAAGAGGAAGAATGTAGTGAAGGAGAGGACAACGGAAAGAAGGCCTTGATAAAACAAGCCTTGAAAAGACAGAAAAAACTCGAGGACGACTACTATTAGGTTGGAATAGAAACCCAGAAGAAAGAGGTAGGGATTCCCATCGATTTTACGTTAATCATGTTCATAGATCTTAGCAATAATATAGCTATAGATTTGAATGCATGATTTCTTGAGTTGGGGCATGATCTAAATAGTGATCTTATAGCACGATTATTGAAGTGATATGATGAATGATTGTTTGTTTACTTGATCAGTATGATTAGATCTGAGTTTACTGTGTTTATGATGATCTTATAAATTCTTATGATTTTTGGGATTAATGCTAGTATGTTGATTGATTTTGTAGTGTAAATCTATAAGCATAATTTAGATTTTAATATGTTAGGTCTTGATCACTTGTATAATGATTAGAAGTTGATATTGGAGGTTTAGAAGTATAAAAATACGTATTTGAGAGTTGAGCACGAAACCCTAGAAGAAAAACTGATTTCTGGGCTGAATTTAGCTTTCGGTAGAACTCTCGGTAGATGCCGAGACATCTACCGAAAAACCCAGAAAATTGCATGCTCTAGGGATAATCTACCGAGGCTCGATAGGAACTTCGGCAGATACCGATGATCTACTGAACCCCATATGGAGTCAAATTTGAGGGAAAGTTCCCTTGGGGTGTTGTACACATGTCTTTGAGGTTGGTTTGCATGCAAAAGAGATGAATAAGATCAAATGTTAAAAAGAGTATAAGAAGGTCTGAAATTCAGGAAAAGAGGGCAGTCCTGGATGAGATATAAGGAGATTTTGACTTTAATGAGTTGGACATAGATATTGAACTACAAGGTAGGATTGGGGTGGTTAGAAATGTCTGCATAGAAAATTGAGTGGTTTGAGTAGTGGTTGTAGCACTCACTGTTCTGGTTTATGCTTGGTTCTAATGATGAATTGTATGATGTATGAGGATACTGGGAGTATCCACAATTTATGAATGATTGATTGTGATATATGGATTGTATGTTTAGATTATGTTTGTGTACAGGTGTGTTTCCACCGTGGGTGAAAGTCCCTTAAGGAATGGTACTGTGTACAGGTGTGTTTTCACCGTAGGTGAGAGTCCCTTAAGGAATGGTACTATATACAGGTGTTTCCACCGTGGGTGAAAGTCTCTTAAAGAACAATGGTAAAAGAATGGTGTATTCTACCGTGGGTGTAAGTCCCTTAAAGAATGGAATAGTGCATTCTACCGTGGGTGTAAGCCCCTTAAAGAATGAGTTGAATGGTCGTGAGATTGATTGAGCATGTGATTGAGCTATGCTTAATTACCCCCGCATTGCATTGCACATCATCCTCATTTCATAACTGCATCATAATACATTGCATTGCATTGCACATGTTGATTGAAGTGATTATTTGTGCATCTCTATATGTTGACTTGTTTGTACTTGTGTGGTGATTGTATTTGGGCCGTATTTGTTTGGCATGGTGAGACCATGTAGTTACTGGTCGTAGCATGGTGGGACCATGTGGTTGTATTGTACAGTGAGACTATGTAATGTTTGATTGGCATGGTGGAACCATGAGGTTGTTTGTGAACATAGTGGGACTATATGTTTGTTATGCGATACTTGTTTGTTTGTGTTACATGGTGGGATCATGTGGATGTTTATTGTGGTATAGTGTGACTATGTGTTTGCTTGTGTTACATGGTGATACCATGAGTTGTTTTGTGATACATAGTGGGACTATGTAATTTATGTGTAAAGCATGATAAGATCATGTAGGTTATATTTTGACATAGTGGGACTATGAGGATTGGGTTTGAATGCATGATGGGATCATGCATGCCCTATGATTTATCATGGTGGGACCATGTGAACAATTGATATGATATGATTTGATTATTTGTGTAGTTTTCAAAGTGAAATGAGATTGTCATGTTGAATGTGATATATCTATTTAATATGTGAGATTCAGTATGATGATAAGCATGCTAATACATTTGACCGTAGTATTGCTTGATGGCTGAATTTGCATGAATTAATTGTGTTGTTATGCATGTATGAAGATAATTATTGTAACTTCGTTGGTTTTCTCTACAAGGTTTCGGGTGATCCTTAAATTGAAACAGGTAATCAGTTCGTTTGACTTGCTGGCCTGGAGAGGAGATTTCTTTTGATTTAGATACTTGACATTTTTATGAATTTGGTTTTGACCCCAAGTGGGCATGAACGTGTAATAGATTATATTCTATTTCATTTATGTGGGTTTTTAACTTAACAGACTTAGGTTGAGCTTTAGGTTTGATTTTAATTTAAAACTTTCGCTGATTATGATTTTTAGACTCTGATTAACCAGGATGTTGGTTAAGTATTGCGGTTGGATATCCGCGTCTACGTGGTTGATTCAAAGATTATTCCCTTGAAATCCTTACAATTCTATATCTCAGATTTGGAGCATGACACTTTAATTCCTTAAAATGCTCCTCAATCTTTTTTAATCTTTACTTGTTTTTCTCTTTTAACACCTTTTATCTTCCTTTAGAGGCTTGTTTCCATTTTTAGGATGTGATTCCTTGAAAGCCTTTGGCGATTTACATTTATCTTATGTATCCATATTTTTAATAATCAATACCTAAGATTATGCCGGGCAATTAATTAGTAGTCAGATTGGATTGGTAGGGTTATGATGTTAACCTTTAACGTGCCAATTTTAAACTGTTTTGATTGACCAAGGATTGTATCATATCCGATAATTTCATAGTCACCCCATTTGACTGACTAGGCCAAGGCCACTCAACAAGTCAGGATGGTACATTCAAATTTTATCCATTAGAAAGTTTGAATATCCCAATTTGATCTGATTAAGAATCAAATCAGATGATTGATAATCAGATCATAAACCATCATCAAATTTTCTCTCTTTCTCTTCTGATCTTAGACCTGCTCTTCTTTGCTTGGCAATCAATAGATTCAATACCCATTACCAAACACACCAACAATCAATCTGAAGATGTGATCAAAATCAAAAGCATCGGCAATTAGCACACTAAACCCATTTCCTTGAAAGTTGGCATGTTTTGTAATGAGCCTTCATTGGAATACCAGCCCATGCCCATCCAGGCAACCACATATAATAAGCTCTTTCTCACGGACCTAAAAGAGCTTCTTACCTAATGCTAATTGGGTGTTTGGTGACACTTCTGAAAGTTGCTATGGATGGAAGCAAGGTGTAAAGGATCGTCCGATCCCGAGTTGGATCGTCCGATCCAACTCGGGATCGTTTGGGGACGATCCCCGATCCGAGAAAACCCCAGGATCTCGGGATCGGACGATCCGGATCGCCGATCCCGAGATGGATCGGGCGATCCATATCAGGATCGTTCCGATCCAAGTTTTTTTTTTTTTTTTTAAATTAATTTCAGGCCGGTCCATCTCGGCCGATCCCGAGTTAGATCGGCCGAGAACGATCCCGAGCCAATTCCCGAGTTTAAATACTATGGATGGAAGCACTTCTTCTGGAATCATATTTTGGTAAAGCAAGTGTGGAGCTGCTTTTAAAAATCTGCGTTTGTGGAAAACGGTTAGTCATGTTCTTATAGCGTGTTGGCATTGCTTCTTCGAGCCATAGAAGTGATTCATGCGCCCAAAAGCGCTTCAAATAAGTGTTTGGTAAACTTAAGTGAAAAGCGATTCCACGAGAATCGCTTCATCCAAATGTTGATTTTTTTTTTTTTTTTGAAGCTTCTGAAATAGCGTTTGCGGGAATCAGTTTGAGGTTTTAATGAAATGTCTTATGGTCTTATATGCCCCTTTAAAACTTTTAAAATACCTATTTTACTCATGTTATCTTCACGAACAAAATTCCTATTGAATATAAATTTCCTACTCTACACATTCTCAAAAATCTAACTTGGAAGCGATTTTTCATTACGTGTTTACCAACATCTTTTATTCCCCTGAAACAGTTCTTACGAAACGATTCATAAGAATCAATTTTAAAGGAAGCACTTCTCCTTCCAAGATGCAACGCCAAACACGCCCTAAACTTAAGTAAAACTTTTAAATTGATAAAATTATCAATTTCTATTATACATTTTTTTAAATGACAAAAATATCCATTAAGCCTAAAATTATGTATAGGATCTTACTTTCGTATAATTTTTCTCACCAAACGTAATTTTTAACCAACGGATTTGATTCAAAGCTCTTTTTAGCGAAGCTCTTCACGTTATAGCCCTTGGATTTGTAGGAAGCTACTCAAACAGACCCTTAGTGTGTTTGGCTTTTAGTTTTTCTTTTCATAATTTGGCTTTTAGTTTCTCTTTTCTTAATTCCATCATTGTAGGCTGGATACTTGAGCAAAATCTTCCTATCCATCATTCAATCTCTCCCTTGTCCAACACTTAACCAACTAACACCAACACCAAACAAACTTTTTTTGGCTTTTGGCTCTGTCCTTGCACTTAAAGAAACAGAAAGCATGGGACAATCATTCTAAATGGGACTGGTTACAGCTAAAGCAATCTTCCTCTCCCCCTTTTGTTTTCAAATTTAAGCTCTTATCACTCTTCTTATCTGTTTTATCTTCTGTTTTATGTCTTTTGATTAATGTTACTAAGTAAAGAAACAGAGAAAGAGTTTGGGTTGAACGGGGGAGATGTGGAGATCAGGAAGCTTTGCTTAATGAAAGGTTTTGAGGTAAAAAGGAGGTGAAGAGCAGGAGAAGGAAGAAGAAATCAAAAATGAATACAGCAAGATTCCTTAAGTGTGTGACAGTAGGCAATGGCGCTGTTGGGAAGACATGTATGCTCATTTCCTACACTAGCAATGCCTTCCCGACGGTACAATTCATGAAGTTCATGTTGATAACTAATTAGAAACTAACCTTTCATTTCTTCCATGAAGCAATGAAAATAGTTTCTTTCATGTTCTTTTTTGTTTTCAATAGGATTATGTTCCGACAGTGTTCGATAATTTCAGTGCTAATGTGGTGGTGGATGGGAGTACAGTGAACATTGGACTATGGGATACAGCAGGTGAGTCCATTCCTTTCAGATGTTTATGTACTTTGAATGCTCTAGAGAGCAAATTTTTATTCACTCAACCCCGGCTGATATAATTATCGTTACAGCCAAACGACTTATGTATGATCTTCGCACTCTTTCCAGAAACCAAAACATTCACATTTGAAGTGAAAAGTTTAGAGCTTTCCAGGTGAAATTTAGGCTATGCTTGGCATTGCTTACTGCTTGTCCAATTAATTCAGTGCTATAAGCAGAAATGGAGTAAATAGCACTTAATCTGGTGTGTATTACAGGGCAGGAAGATTACGACAGGCTAAGACCTCTGAGTTACAGAGGTGCTGATGTGTTCTTGTTGGCCTTCTCTCTCATTAGCAAAGCCAGTTATGAAAATATCTCCAAGAAGGTTATTCCCTTCTCACATTCCTTATTTTTTTTTCAAATTAGTTCATCTTGGCCTATTTTTCGGATTTACCAATAGTGGATCCCTGAGCTGAGACATTACGCGCCAAACGTGCCAGTTGTTCTAGTGGGAACCAAACTTGGTAAGATCAATCAATCCAAGAAACATATATACAAGTAGATAAAGATAATTGTTGATTGTGTCTTGAATCTTGATAGAATTTTTACTGTAACCATTCGCAGATTTACGAGAAGACAAGCAGTTTTTGATCAACCATCCCGGTGCAACGGCAATCACAACTGCTCAGGCAAGTAGCTATCTATGATTTTTTTTTTTCAAAGTTCTTAATATTGAGCATTTATGTTTCATGGGGAGATTGGTAGCAGGGAGAGGAACTGAAGAAGGCTATTGATGCAGCTGTTTACATAGAATGCAGCTCCAAGACTCAGCAGGTAGGTACTGTCATACTAATACTTGATATCCAAACCCACTCTAGTCTAATTTAATGCAGTATAAGATTTAGAAGTTTTTTTCTGGCCTAATATTCTCTCTTGATCATGTTTTTTGTTTTTTTTATTGGCAGAATGTGAAGACTGTATTTGATGCTGCAATCAAGGTTGTTTTGCGGTCGGTGAAGCCGAAGCAAAAGAGACACAGGCTAAGGCCATGTGTGTTTCTCTAAATTTATTTGCAAGATAATTTCTTTCTGAAATGGTTATAATTCTTTTATTAAGGGTCCAAATTTGCAAGATTATTTCTTTCTGTATCATCTCTTTTGATACTTGTTGGTGATGTTTCTGCAAGGCAATTACCACTCTTTTTTTGTCACTGATCTTATTCATGGTTTGGAGCAGAGGTTGGATAATAAACAAAAGTTTAGGCCTCAATGTATTCTAATGTGAGTTTCAAATGAACAATTACCAGCCAACTAAATCACTCCCTATACAATAGAATGCCAAATTATGCAATACAATTCTAGCTTTTGGTAGTTTGACATGTCCCTCACATTTCAACTTCTCATTTGCTTTAATCTTGACAACATTTTAGTCCCCATTTGGCGCAGCTTCGTAAGGGCCAGGAAGCCCTTCTTCGACTTAAAAGGGCTTCATATCCAATGCTTTGGGTGTTTGGTAATGTACACTTTGGTTGGAAGTGCTTCTTCAAAAAAGCTCATTTTGGTGAAGCAGGAGTGGGGTTGCTTTTAAAAACTGTGTTTGTGAGAAGTAGTTAGCTATATTCTAAATTAAGTAAAACTATTAAAATGGCAAAATTACCTTTCCATTTTTATTATACATTATTTAAGAAGATAAATATATCAAACTAGCCTAAATTATGGGCTTAAGCATATTTCATATAATTTTTCTCATCAAACGCAATTTTTAGCCAATGGCTTTGAGTGAAAGACCTTTGTCACAAAGCCCTTCATATTAAAACCCTTTTATTTGTAGGAAGCTATGCCAAACAAGGCCTTAGTCTTTTGAACTATGGTTCACTTCTAAATATATAAAATAGATGGATATACAGTTAATTAATCAATGTAAAATGTAATCCCTTTTGACGATATGAAGGTAAGCACTACTTTATTTACCTCTTGGGAAAAAATGCTTTTGCTAGTTATGCAATTTCTAGGAGCGTTTCGTTTGGAGCGAAAATGGGACGCGGATCCTATGTGATTTACACCACAGGAGATCTCCCTATGAGTAGAGACAGCCCTTAGGGGCGAAATGGTATTTTCGTCCCTTGAGCTCCACCAAGACAACATCCGAGGGGCGAAAATATCATTTCACCCCTCGGGGCTGTCTTTATTCACAGGGAATCCCCTGTGGAGTAAATCACAGAGGATCTCGATCTGCGAAAATGGTGGAAGATTAGTTCGAGCGTGCGCATATGTTAGAATTTTATGTAGGATAAATTATAGATTGACCTCACATATCTGATAATTCTGAAATGGCACTGTTCCTCTTATCAGATTTGTCGAATAGACTGTGTAAACAATAAATATGAAAGGACGAGAATAACCCTCGTTGTAACATATTGTAAACTGAGGTTAAATATTTTTTTTAATCTATATATATAGACTTTGTTCCAATTAATTTGTGATTTGAATCTGAGACGTGGTGTCAATTCTGATATTATTTACGAATTTAACCGTTGTTCCAAAAGTTCCAAGATACATTGAAACTTATTTTGTTAAGCCCTTGACCAAGTTAGGATTGCAACAGTTTGGTATTTAGTAGGAGATGCTTCTGGTATTGGTTTTCGCTAACAAAGAGTAGGTAAAGATTTTCTCTTGTTCCAATTGGGGGGATCAGATTGGATTGGACCATTTCTCCATAGACCATTCCAGAAGATATAGCCAGATAGATAAAATACTAAAAGAAGACTAAAGAAGCTTCTTTCCTCTCGTCCTTTGGGGCTTTGATAAGACTCCCTCAAAAGAGGGATGGACTGGAGATGGTATGGGGTTCGAACCTAAGTCACATAATCTGTCTGTGAATGAGGAGGCGTTTTGGAGCTTAGAATGCGAATCTGCATTTTGAGCGCGAGAACGTTTTTAATCTGTAGGTTTGACTTTTCAAATCTGTAGATTAGCATAAAAACATAAAAAATGTGAGTTTATTTTTTTTGTAAATTTATGGGGATTTTATAAAAATATAAAAAATTATGAGTTTTATTTTGAAAAAAAATATTAAAAGCATGGGTTTTCTTGTAA
>JAUPMG010000005.1:8346430-8361123 GCA_031762675.1 Pachysandra terminalis
CCCCCCCCCCCCCCCCCCCGGGGTGTCTCACGTCACAGGGCCGGCCCTGTGATCCTTCTAACAGGCAACCCCGGCCCATGCTTGTGAAGGTCACGTCACTTTGGCCTTTTTACGAAAGTGATTTTCTTTTGACAAAAAACAAAAACAAAAAGAAAAAAGTTTCCAACAACAGCAATAGCCAACTAATCGACAGCAATTCATTTCATACCACGTGGCTAAATATTTCTCCGATGAAATGTGTTATTGTTCCTCACGTTGGCGAGAGTTTCTATTGCCAACCTAAAACACGGCGACTCCAGTTACGTATATATAGCACATACCACGTGGCAAAATCTATCCGGTGAATTGTGTTATGTGTCCCACACGCAGGCGTGAGTGTCTAATGCCAGTTTTGACAACAGCAACAAAAATAAAAGTGTCTAATGCCAGTCTTAAACACGGCGTTTCCAGTTAGATACATCGCGAAGCAGCTTCCTATACAGCTTATACGTTCTGATTGAATATTCTTAATATAAAATTACGAATATGCCGCTACTTTAATCGCTTACGTGTCTATGTATCGTACAGGTAGGTTGACGAATGAGTTCACGCACCTAGTTAGTCAACCAAATTGTCTGTTATAAGAGAATAAACGTGATGATTAAAAGGAAAAGAAAATTAGTTTATATGATGATCTGTATTTAGTTGTAGTCGCATTCGCACACCTAACATCGCAGCTACTTGATAATCCTGAGCGTTTGATAGATTGGAAAACCTCAAGATTGGTGAAAAAAGAAGAAGGGTATGCGATGTATATGGAGGATAGGCGCGTATCTGGGTAGTTGGTCAAAAGGAGCAAATTAACGGTCATGAGCTTATTCGTGCTCAAGGTTAAGTTTGCACGGTCCATTTGTCTCGAATTAAATTTTGGACGATTTCTCAATTTTTTTTTGGCTTGGATTTTGCTGAAGGAGCCGGGTCTGCTGTGCTGAAGAGTCGGTGTGTTGAATATGTGCTAAGCACCTTGTGGCAACACCCGTCCAAAGTGGATCCCACACTCAAACCGCAACATATATTGATGATGAGCCAATTTAAAAATTAATTTAATCTAATAATATTTTGATACGTGGTAAGGTCAATTATGTAATTACATACTATATTATGAATTCAGAATATGTATTCGAAATTTATTTCGAAAGCCGATTTAAAATGGGAGGATTATTTGAAAATCAGTATACAGTTAGAGGATCTACTCGATATGGACCTCGAACTAACATTTATTCGAAAGAGAACTTTCGAAATACTATGTTGTCTTAGAAATAAGACAATATAGGTTAGCCACCTCGAGAGGGCCAATTCGTCATATAGATTAGCCACCTCGAGAGGGCCAATTAGTCATATAGGTTAACCACCTCGAGAGGGTTAATTCGTTATCATAATATCTCATATAAAGAGATTATTAACATAACACTATTTTGATGCAGTATTTTGAAATGGTCATTATTAGACATTTTGAGATTTTTCGAGATGGAATCTCGAAATGATAAGTTTACTATCCCAAAATCATGACACTTTTAGGGACAGTCATACAAATACAGTAAAATCAAATTTTGAGATAGTCACTCGAAATAATCAATATAGAAACATAAAGTTATGAATTATTAGGAGACATTTCCTGATATTCATTACTCTTCGAAATAGTCATTCGAAATAACTATTTCAGAATCATTTCTTCAAGATAATTAGTATTTCGAATTATCTATAAAAGACACTGCATTCCTATTTTGAAGTCATTTTTCAAAATAATAACTCGAAATAGATAGTATGACACTTCGAAGTCATAATGTTGTGAGTAATATTTTGTTAAGGGAATATTTCCTGACATACGATCACTCTTTGAAGACTCTGATCTCGAAATAGTTTTTATTCAATATAGGGGGAAATAAACATTAGACTTTTAGGAATGGAGGGCCAGAAAGATAAGTCCTATCAGGACTCTCAAAGAGCAAGAACTCTATAAGAGCTTGTAGCATTAAAGGACTTGAATAATATAGAACAGTAACATATCACCATTTTTGTAACGTCATTATCATTAACTTAACTGAACGTTGTGAAAGCATTTATTGAAATGTTACATATTGAATTAGACGTTTTCAAATATTGAATATTCAAATCAAAACGTCTGTTCAGCCAAACGTTTTCAATCTGTTCATGAAACGTTGCAAACGAATAGAGAGAATGAATATGAGGCTATAAAAGGGGTTGAGGCATCAAAAAAAGGGGATCAGAGGATCTGAATATTGGACATTCTCTGAGAATTTGCAGAGCATTTGTTTTAAGAATCATCTTTTCTAAAATCAAGAAGTTCTGTGTTGTCTTTCTGTACTTCCTGACTGATCTTACCCATTTCTCCCTTTGTTTAATCTTTAACAAAAGGAAACCTTTCATTGGAACGGTCTTTCTTTGATTTAGGCCAGTGAAAGCAAGTAATTCAAACATTGTGTTGCTCAAGCCTCCATAGTAAATTGACATTTTGATCATTTACCAGTTTGTGCATCACCTACTTAATGGGTTATCCCATTGAGAACTCTTTAAGCCTACAAACTTAAGCATTAAATATACCTACTGTTCTCCCATAAAAAACCTTTTAGGCTTACATTTTCAACGTAACATGCATATATTATACGCACATGTTATAGTGTGTCTAAGGTGCGCTAAATCAAATATACATTAGCGATCACTAAAATCTTGATTGGTACCCACATGCTATCTAATCGGTAGAATCTAATCCGGATTTTCTCAAAAATCAAATCATAATAATCTATGCTATCCCATATATAGATATTCTTATACTAACTCCTCTCGATTTCACATTTCCTCTCCTTATATAATTGCACATGTATGTTTGTGTATCTTATTGGTAAAATCCCACATATATTAAAAAAATTAGATCACAGTGAACTCAATTTTAAGACAGCAAGGCACTTGTGAGCCTTGTAATCATCTTTATCTTATAAGACAAAGGGGGCTATTTAGGTAATACGAGCATAAGTAGAGGGTGAATGTATCTCGCACTTGACCCTAATTAGTTCAATTCCCGGTCAAATGTGGGTGCCTCCTTTGGACTGGTTGGCCCCAACTTTTAGCTTGAAATTTCACTATTGTGCATATCAAGCATTAATTAAATTACTATTTAAAATTATATGTGACATTAACTGTATCTGAAACCTTTGATTTGCCGACAAAGAATAGGCAAGGACAAGGATGTACACAATTAAGACACCCCAGAGAAAGGTAATGAACAAAGGTCTACCCATAGATAATCGTTTACCACCCAAAATAAAGTGCTGAATAGGTTCTCTCCACCTTCTTCCCTGCCTTTGAGTTGTCCACCTCCCTGGGTCACCTTTGTTTATCATCCTACTTTCTGTCAACCCTGTCTTACTTTAGAGTGAGTTTTTTTGCTGAAGACCTTAACCAGACCTTTATTTGCCTCATTCAAAAAGTCCGATAATCCTAGGCATCTAATAGAGTATAGACGTATTAGCTTTTACAATTTCATGTACAAAATCATAGCTAGGCTAATGGTTAACAGAATGAGACCAATCATGAATAGACTTGGGGCACCTAACCAAAGTGTCTTTGTGCCAAACAGAACAATTTGTGATAATATTTTCATTGAAAAAAGAGAAGCAAGGGCTTTATGCTTTGAAACTGGACCTATCTAAAGCATATGATCTAGTTAATTGGGAGTTCCTTATCACAAGACCTTGAGAGCCTTTGGTTTTTGTGAGCACTGGGTGAGACTTGTTCAATATTGCATCACCACAGTTACCTACAACAGATTAATTAATGGGGGTGCAGTAGGACATATTAAACCTTTAAGAGGACTTAGGCAATGGGACCCCCTATCCCTTTACCTATTTATCCTATATCAACAAATGTTTTCTCTAGGGCTTACCCATGCTGAAGCGACACAAACAATAATGGGAATCAAGATTAGTCGCGATAGTCTGCCCATTACACCACCTAATGTATGGCAATGGGCTTCTGATTTTTGGTAGGTCAAAGGAAAATGAATATAATAGTGTTTCCAAGGTCCTAACTGAGTTCTGTTTGAATGCAGGACATACAATAAACTCTAAGAAGTCCAGCCTGATTGTTAGTCCCAATATAAAGGGAGAGGTCAAAGCTAAATTAAGTTCCCTTTTTTGGGATTAAATGCTCCAAGAACCTTACCCCTTACCTAGGGATGGATACCTTTGAGTAGGGGAAGGCCTCCTACACATTATTTTTCTGAACTTCTAGCTAAAGTTCAGTGGAGCCTAGCGGGATAGAAGGCCAAATTGTTGTCCCAAGCGGGCCGGACAGTGTTAATCAACACTGTTCTAACAGGCAAACCGCAACACATGATGGCTTTTATGAAGCTCCCAAGCTCGGTGTGCGATAGGCTTGATAGAGAAGCTAGAGATTTCTTATGGTATAAGCAAAACCGAGCTAAAAGCCTTCACACAATTAGTTGGGCTAAGGTGTGTAACCCAAAGAGACTCGGAGGGCTTAATATGAAAAGCCCACACATCTTTAATAAAGCCTTGTTTGCTAAGGCTTGGGCTATTCACACAAAAAATGAGTCTTTATTGGTTTCTTTGATGAGGTCTAAATATTTCAATCATACTGATTTCAGAAAGGCAAACAGACAGATTCATGGGTTTGAGGCAAGGACTAAACAGAGATTCATGGGTTTGAAAACAGGTATGCAAAAGTAGAGATGTCATTGGAACATTGGGGTTGTTGGATCCCTAACAAAGACCCATCATGGTCCTTGTCCCCTCTTTCCCCTGATCTAAACTGGCCTACTGTTTATAGATCAGGACATTGACCAATGGAAACTGGAGGAAACGAGAAAGTTCTGATCTGATGTAGTGGAAAAAATTCGTGCGATCCATGTTAGAAAGCACAATGAGGAGGACAAACCTATATGGAATATGGAAAGGGGACTGCTAATGGTTTCAAATTCATATGTACTAAAATTTTGTTGTTTAGTTGACATGTTAATCATTGTCTAATTTTTCTAATTTGTTTAACTAGTGTATATTTTTTCTTTACTACTTTTTATTTAACTAAAGTGATGGATTCTCTTCCAAATAGGGATGTCATCAATGTTTAATGTACCAGAATTGGATACCAGACTAAAAAAACACATTTTCGAATAAAAAAAAAAATAGATCAGACCAATCTCCGGTCCAAATCAAAATCGGTCTGGATCGTCCACTGACCAAATTTAAAAAAAAAACAACAAAAAAAAATTTACAGGACCAGTCAGATCAGTCCATAACAGGTACAGACGGACCGGTACCGGCCGATCCATAGAACCATAAGTGGCAATGGGGATAGTTCCGAACCTGATCTTAATCCGATATATGGGTTACCAAATCGGAATCATTAAGGGGTGGGGTGGAGTGGGGTGGGTTACCTTTTTATACCACCCCAAAGAAATAGTTAATTTTTGTGGGAATTACAATAAATACCTCTCTGAATTATAATTCTTATTAAATCGTGAGAATTGGGTATTTTTTTTTTTTTTTTTTACGTGAATTTCAACTGATGTAATTCACAGCTGCCATTTCCCATTCCCACCCCTAAATTCCTGCGATTCAAACAGACCCCTAGGGATCTCTTTGTCAATACAAATCGAGTCGATCCATAATGCTGGAATTGAACCGGACCGTTTCAGACCGGAGGTTAAAACATCTCTCTTTGGAGTTTGGAGAGCCTTTACCTATTTTCAACTCCTCGTTTAGGACGAAAGCAGCAGATCATCAACGCTTTAGTTCCTTTAAATTTCCGTTAAATTTGCAGTTCAGAGGAACGAAACCCTCGATTCCATGGCGTCCAAGAAGAAACAATCCGAAGGTATCGCTTTGTTATCCATGTACAATGACGAAGACGAGGACATGGAGGATGTCGACGAAGAAGCTGAAGAAGACTCGGGCGACAGAGTTGAAGATTCGAGGAACAGTGACAGAGTTGCTTCTGATTCTGCTCATGAGAACACTCCTTCGCTACTTCAATCTCAAGCATCATTCCCGGCAGACGATTCGACCCCCAAAGGTGCTAGGGTTGGGCAACTGACTTCCCAGCAGTCTCAGCTTTCTTTATCATCTTCTCCAGTACAAAACCTGCAACCAGATTTTCAGAGGACAAGAAAGGGGACTCTGGCAATCGTTGATTATGCCCATGATGAAGCGGCAATGTCTCCCGAGGCCGAGGTCTCTCTCTCTCTCTCTCTCTCTCTCTCTCTCTCTCTCTCTCTCTCTCTCTCTCTCTTTATTCTGTAATTAGAAATCTGGAATTTAGTCCATTTTGAATTGTATACTAGGAATTTTAGTTTTCACAGCTGATCAGCTTATAGTTATCTTCTCTATTTGAGAATGAGAACTATTTGTATTTTACTTGCTGTAATATATCCATATATGCCTCCTAGATATTAATTATACTCTTTCAATGAAAATGGTTGGTTTTGAATTTCAATGTGGTCATTGGTTTGCACTGTCATCTGTAGGAAGGCGAAATTGTGAGCACTGGTCGTGTTACGCTTGGCGTGGAGCATCAAACGGCAAATGGTATGAATTTATTGGATTTGTTCATAACATTCATTAGTGGTTTTGTGATCATAGCTTCATCCTGCACTTATGATTGTGACCAAGGAATTAGATAATTATACAAAGGAATGTACATATGGTAGCAATGCTTGTATCATTTTTTTTTTAAATTAGGTATCCACTGTAGAAATTCCTGTTCAACTTGAGTGGTTGACGTAACATTCTAGAAGCATCTTTGCACTTACGCCATATACTATGCAGCATCCTCAATATCTTCCTCTGTGGATAATTAATCTAAAATAACGGAAGTAGTCACATTTAGGAATTCCTTGGTTTACTTTGGAGTTTTGGGGAGGAGAGGAACAAGTATGGTTTTCCATGTATGAGAGCAGAAATTTATTTTTGGGGATAGTAATCTTGTTAGGGGAAGCCAAGGTGTTGGTCTCTGGAAAGCTTCACTAGCATGTTTGAGGAATTCTTTAAAGGCTTATCCTTCAAGGTGCTGATGGTTGAGTCGGTATTTGTTCGGTATGGAGGGGATGTTGGGCCTTTTTTGATGTCTCTCCTAGCCAACCTCTTTTTGGTGGCGGTGGATTGGGAAGCTTTGGTAATACAATATTTGGAGCGACATGGGATGGGTGTGAGATTAAGGTAAAGATAATTTTATTTTTTCCCCCTTCTTTTTGCGTCCGTTTTTGGTGTTTTGTGTACGGTGAATGTCTTTTTTTGGGCTGATGGAGTGGTTCCCTTTTGGCTCAGATTAAGATCCTTTGGAAAGTCCTATATATTTCTTGCTAGATGAATGTAGTTCTGGTCATAATTAGTATCATTTGGAGACTCATGTTTGATTCCGTCCTCTTTTTGAGAACTTTGGGACCAAAATATTGGATTTTACATATATTTTTTTGATCGATAAATGGGGGTTTTATTAACAACGCACATGAAACATACAATTACATGAATAGTGTACTAAAGCTATATAAAAACAGATCAAAGACAAATTAATCCTCTATATAATTTTTCTAACTAGGATAACAAAATTCTATGTTATGTCATTTTGTGACCTCTATATAATCCTTTCATTGGGTCACTATAATCATCTCAGAGATTGATTACCATCCTGTATAAAAACTTAGGCACAGTAAAAAAGCATGGCATTCCAGCCTGAAGACATATCTGAGTAATAAAACCTTTTAAACAGTATGGTATTTAAGAAATACAGTATTCATTGTTGTGATTACTGACGTGTGGAAATATGCTTGAACATAATGAAGCAACATTATTGGCATTTGCAGGTAACTTCCAGGAAAGAGCACCCCCTCGAACTGTTCAAATTTTAACACCAGGCATTCAAGAAACTCCTGCTCAAACAACTGAACAAGAAGAGCTATCAGAGTTCGATGGTGGTGCTACAACAACCTCTACTAGAATGGAATCAGAAGCTGTTCGGATGGAGGAAGAAGTTATGGTTTCTATAGAAGTTCATAAATATATTGATCCATTGGACAAGTTTCTTCCTCCACCACTAAAAACCAAGTGCTCTGAGGAGCTGCAAGTGAGTATCTATTGAAACAAATGAATTCATTTCGGTGTTATTCTGTACGGAGAGATTGCTAATATTTTGAGAAAAACTTTGTAAACCCTTATTTTCTAGAAGTTGTGAGAATCCAGGATCTGGATTTTACACTCTTCTCCTGTTTTACTTCACTTCTTTCTTTTATTATTAACTAGCAAAAAGTGCATGAAGGTTGATCTTATTAATAAATGTTAGAATTAAAGTAATGATATAAGAAGATATAGTCTTTAAAAAAAAATATAACAATTCATTTATTATCATGTTTGTACCTTTTATATCTAAAACTGCTTATTTCAATAAAATTTATTTTTATTATTTTATCTTTTATTTAAAACTTATAGCCCTTTTAATTATATAAGGAAAATTATAACATTCATATTTGTAAGTTTTTTATTTTTCTTGAAATTTTTAGTATTTTTTCTGATTTTTTAAATATTTTTTAATAATATTTTCTTTTATTTTTACAGTTTACAAAATATAATTATGCAAAGAATAAACTGCTGTTTTTTTTCTATAATTTTTACCAACTTTTTATTTATGTTTTCATAATTTTATAGGATTTTAACAAAAAAAAAAAAAATACTTTTTCCCTCATGTCGCAAGACATGTCGCAAGACATAAGGGAAAAGGGAGATTTGGCGATTTCCCTTGGTTTCTATGCTGCCACTTCAAAAATCATCGACATGTCGATGACATTGAAATCACTGATTTTTGTTGTTTTTTTTTATTACATCCTTGCACCTTACTGATGGGCAATTGTTTGACTTATAAAAATTAGTACTTGTATAAAAAAAAAAATGAAAAGCAAAGAAGATTTAAAATTTCAATTGACATAGACTTCAACTCGTGGAATTGGGTTCATAGGTGGAAGTTTATGGATATGTATGAAAGTTATGTAAAAATATCAGATATTTATTTAAGGCAATTGGAGCTTTCTTGGATGAAAGTTAGAAGATGATAGCATTAACGCACACTAGGGCTCACTCCATAACCCCTGTACCCAACAAAGAGGGAAAAAAAAGGGGAAGATTATGTGGAGATCCCTAATTTATCAAATCCAGTATCTCTTTATATTTTCTTAAGAGACCAGCAGCTCCTTGGTCTGAGAATCTCTCAAATCAACTTTTTAGTATTTATTCAGTGACAAATTTGTATCCAATAAATCCCAAAAGAGAGAAAACTGATGATGCTAATCATCCAGGAACTGAAGATAAGAGATAGACACTATCTCAACCCGCAGAGAAACTAACTAATGCCTTCTCTGCCTTCCTAATGAATCTACTCAGGATATCCCTACCAGCGTAAAAAAGGAAAGTAGACAAAAAGAGGACCCATTAACCTCTAATCCAACTCTAGCTAACCCTCTAAACTTTCTTTTTGATTCTAGTATCCAGAGAATCTCAATTGACTCTATGATAGACCTTAAAAAAAATTCTTGTTTTGGTTCTTGTGCAGTGGTTCTTCTCCTGTCTTTTATCATGCTTATTCTTCTACCATGTAGACAAGTCGATCTGGAATTATATCAAATATTTCAACGTATTCTGATGCCATTGTTCCTATTATGCATTAATTTAATTTTAATATTTTTCCTTGTTCCCATTTTACTGCAGGAAAAGATAAACAAGTTTCTTGCATATAAAAGGGCTGGTAAAAGCTTCAATGCAGAAGTGCGCAATAGGAAGGACTATCGGAACCCTGATTTCTTACTGCATGCAGTGAGGTATCAAGATATAGATCAAATAGGGTCTTGCTTCAGTAAAGATGTGTTTGACCCTCGTGGGTATGACAAAAGCGACTACTATGATGAAATAGGTCACTAACAGTTCCTTTTACAGTTTTCTTTGTGTTTTTGTTATAGGCATACCATGGAATCCTACTATATGTAGTGAGATATAAAGTTATTGATCATAGCATCTTGCTTCAGTAAAGATGTCTGTGGCCCATATGAATATGATACAACCAGATACACTCACTGTATGTGTTTTATGCATTCCTTATTTTTATTTTGTAGTTAGGTTTATGGATTCTCCAAATCAGCTTTGCAAAAACTCTGTTAGTTACAGTTTCAAACTCTGATATTTGTCCTAGTTATGATGCCAACATGACTAAGGAATTAAAAATTTTACATGTTTTTTCAATCGATGACTGTAAATGTTATTTTGGTTGAGAAAAGGGGAAACACAAGAGGGAGGAAAAAGAGGCAAAATAAATAAACAAGGTTTTGTCATAGCAAACAACATCCTACAAGGCCCATTCTTTGTTAAATCATCTCCCAAATCATTAGCTGATCTTAGCACACGAGGAAGAGATGTTCAATCGAGTATCCAAGGCCCAAACCCCTTTGGTTATGTAAAAGAGACTTAGAACAGTATTCATCCTTTGCAAGCAAACAGATGGACATTACTACTATCTGTTTTTTGACAAACAACTTCGAAAACTGTTAGCAAACATAAGACCATGAAGAAAGAACAAGACCTGCGGTTGTTGGAATAAAATGTGTTAATTAAGATCCCAAGGACACATAAAGGGTGCTTCTTCGCAAGGTATGAGTAAATCCCACTGATAGCTGATGAATAAGGACTCCATAGAGAGCAACCATAAAGGATGAGCATAACTTCTGTCTCTAAAGTCTCCACACTAATTGTTGCTTTGATAAATAACAAGGATATATATATATATATATATGTGCGTCTATGTGCATGTGTGCGTGCGTGTTACAAATGAATCATATCCCTGACCTTGTTGCAAACCTTATACATAAATAGGCATCTCACAATCATTGTTTTCATAGTTTGTCCTCTCCATGTTTCTCCACTTGTATTCACAACTTCATCAAAGGTAAAAAAAAAAAATAATAATAATAATAATAAAAATAATAAAATATTAAAAAATAAAAGCAAAATAAAAGTTCTTCCCCAAAATGGACCCACAAAATGCAAACCTGACTTGGAAGCTATGTATCAACTTTGATTGATGATTCCTCAAACTTGCAAGATCTGGCTCTATGTTTCAAAGTCTATAGTACTCATCATCAATCAATTTCACTGTATTCTCTACCCATTATTAGTGCTTAAGTTTGGAAATTGTCAAAATTGCAAAATTTCAAGGTTTATATTCTTGTTCAGTGCAGTCCAACCGATGAGTTCGCATACCATCATCCTGCATAATTTGACAGTTCCAGTTGTTGTTTAATACTTCTTGCCCCTAACTGACACTGCTCTTGAAAAGATCCATTATTAACATGGGTAACATCTAAATTTCCAACATCAGATCCAACAAACATGTTAGAGAAATTAAACAACATAACTCTTTGAAAAATTCATGTGGAATTATCTGGTATGGACTTACGCATAGATATCTATTCCTTTCTACTGCCATATTTCAGTCAAAAAAGAATGTTACTCGACCATGTTCTATTTCATTGAACAGAGGCCGATATGAAACGTGAAATGGAGAGAAAAGAACAAGAAAAGAAGAAGAGTCAGAAGGTCGAATTTGTTGCTGGAGGGACACAACCTGGAACTGTTACTGCAGCATCAAAAATCAGCATGCAGCTTCAAGGTTGGAAAAGCTACCTTTTGTATTAATGCATCTGAAGAGGATTACTTCCCATGATAATATCCTATTGTTATTCTGTTATGCTCTCTTGAACCCTGTTTTTAGATATACATATCTCTTATTTTCTTGCTGAATCATTATCATTTTCAGGTGTTTCTTCTGTTGCTGCTAGTAATATGTCCTCACTTCCAACTGTGGCTGATGCCATGGCACGGGATAGTAGGCAGAACAAGAAATCAAAGTGGGATAAGGTTCACCTAATGCAGATAGAGAATGAATATCTTTTCATGTAGGATACAAGTGACAATCTCTACATCATCTTCTTAACAATTTGTTTTGTTTCAGGCAGATGGTGATAGAAGATTGCAAACTGGAGGACAAGATACTGTATCTACAGCTGGGACACATGCAGCACTTGTATCTGCTTCTAATGTTGGTGCTGGATACACTGCATTTGCGTGAGTATTTCAATGATAGCTTGGGCATACAATTCCTGCTCATTTTTCATCACTCTTTTCTTGTATATATGTGCCTGCATATGTTTGCTCGGTTGTGCTATTTCTTTATTGGAAGACTTAAGAATAGCTATTGCTTCTCAAGTTGAATTTTTTTTTTATGATTATTAAATACAACCTATGTGACAGTAGCACAGTACACTTTTGAGTAAGTAGTGATTGAAATGATTATGATGATCTATTCTGTGATATACTGCTTTTGATATAAAGCAGTCAGATTCTGTTGCCTGGAAAATTGCTTCATGTTTTATGCTGCATATTTGAGGTTTGTACGCAAAGTTCAAAAGTTTGCATACAAACTTGTAGCATTTATGGTGCTCCATAGCCCTTAACCTAGTAGTGTGTTTGCATGTGTTTGTCCAGTTACAACCTAGTTGAAAGTGTTATGGTGCAAAACTCCAATTTCAATTGTGTGTGTATGTGTGTCAGTGTGTGTTGAAATGCTAGCTCATGAGATAGAGCATTTCTGATGTACAACAGAAAGCTATCCTAGCTAAAGAATGGATTTTTGCATGGAGGATCAAGCCCTTTAGGATTAGTAAGGAGTTGAAATATAACACCAAATTCTTCTAACAAAAGATTCTAGGAAGAATAGCAAAGAAATAAGAGAAAAAAAAGTTACTACACCAAGGGTTGGATGTGAATCTTTCAAATAATAATAATATGAAACATTCTCAATTACAACCCAAACTAGAATCCTCTTGTTAGCTTCCTTGACTGAATAATTTTGTTGAAATTATATTAATACACGGCTTAGGTTTTGGGACATTTTCGTAACAATTTTCAGCCTTTAAGTTGAAAGTTGAAACCTTGCACTACATTTTCAAACTTTCGCTCTTCTCTTTCTGCTGCTTCTTCAACAGAATAAGTAGGATTCCAAAAAGTGTAAACCTTTATCCATCCTTCACAAAAGCCATGCCTCTTTAGCTCATAAGCAGCTCCTCGCTTCTTGAACTATGATTTTCTCAAAAGTATGAGGCACTTTTCCATGGGAACAATTTTACACCATGCATCATCAAAGTATATTTTAATAGAGTACTTGAAGAAAACTAACCGTTGAAATTTTTAGTGTATTCCTCTGCAACATACAATTTGATTTGCATATTCAAAAATCAGAGTTTCATTGCTAGGTGTATCAAACATGACACTGGCTACTTTCCCTATCTCAAGCATCATCCAAAACTTCCTTTCACCCTCTTGAATATCTAATATCTGCATCCTGGTTTAGCTTTGATACCAAAATCAATGTACAATAGTAAGCTATCTTTTCAAAATAATGGATTTTCGCACTGGATGATCAAATGCTTTAGGATTCTTAAGGGATTTGAAATATAATACTAATGTTTTATGACAAAAGATGCAGATAATTAAGAATAATAGCAAATAGATAAGAGATAAAGAAGCTACTAGTCTATGTAGGTTTGGACGATTCTTTATTACTAGTTCAATCCACCTAGGGTTAGATGTGAAACGCACAAATCACACACAAATAATGAGAAACCCTCAATTCTATTCAATTCTCAACATCAAACCCTTTCTATATATACTAAGACTTTACAAGGAGAGAGAGGGGGGTGGGGGGAAGGAATCCAAAACTACTATTCCTATTTTGACTTCTAATAGAATCAGTCATGGATTGACACTTCTTTAGTATTGTGACCATAGTTTCCCAAAACGCATCCAAAATTCCAAATAGCAGGATCTTGGGATCATCAGATAGGTGGTATTCGAATATAAGTTATCAAAGCAATACCAAAATCAAAGCTTTTAGTCCAAATAATTGAGGCAAGCAGCTGTTGCAGTTAAGGCTTACATTTTCATTCAGCTAATTATTGAAATAAAGGGTCGTCATCAATTCCCATTAGAATTTGGATTGCAACAATTGCAAAAGAATTGTGAAAAGCTCATTGCATATAGTGGCTCCAAGAACCTTCAAAATCTACTACTAGTACAATTGCAACACTGACAAAAACAACAACTACAATGGTTAGCAGTGATTGAGAGTGCAATTTTCTGTGTGTGCGTGGGTGCATGTGTGTGTGTGTGTGTGTGTGTATGTGTGTGTTGTGTGTGTTGTGTGTGTGTCTGTGTGTGTGAGTGTGTGTGTTTGGCAATTTTGAAAGAGAGATCGAGGGCTATGGAGCGGTGTTTGATTAGCAAATTTGAAGGGGAGGCTCCACCAGTTGTCAATGTTTTGGAGGTGGCGAAAAATATTGGAAGCCTTCCGCTGGTGGATGGGTATAGATACTTGGGCCCTTATTTCCAGAATCTAGACACATGGAGCTTGAGTGCTGGTTTTTACTTGGATGGAGTAGAGGATGATCGTGTTTGAATTTGAATTCCCGGAGTCCTTTGCACCCATGGTTCTAAATATCGTATCGTATCTCCCGTATCGGGCGATACGTATCGAGTATCGACCTTATCGATACGATAAATCCCTGTAAAATGCGATATAAGGAAAAA
>JAUPMG010000005.1:8361223-8375486 GCA_031762675.1 Pachysandra terminalis
TCAAATCATAAAACAACAAGTAAAATAGTTGTTAATCCCAAACTGTCCACTGGGACAATCCAAAATGTTATATATGTAATAATGCATCTTCATATTTATATCCTATGGAAAATCGCAATCCCCTTAGTAAAGTGCAATGCATTCATATCAAGTAAAATGAAGAACAAATCACATACATAACCTTTCAGACGAGCAATGCATTAAACACTCTATATATACAACATAATTCCACCAACGCCCACGTATCTCCGTTTTTCAAGGCATTCACGCACTTCTAGTAATTCACAATAATATATAAAACATTGAGGAATAAGAATAGAAATACTAAACTAACTAAACATGTTTAGACAGAAAATTAAGCCTGCATCAAAAAATTTGTGACGTCTATAAGTCGGTAGGTCACCCACAAGGGGAGGAGCTTATAGCCAGGGAACCTGGGGTCAGTATGTGGAGCTCAGTGCCTCGTTCACTAAAAAATGATGACTTCATAAAATTTCAGCAGAAGAAACTCTCGAAGGCCTCTTGCTTTGCATCAATAAATTAGTGACGTCTATAAGCCGGTAGGTCAGCCACAAGGGGAGGAGCTTATAACCGGAGAACCTAGGGTCAATATGTGGAGCCCAGTGCTTTGTTCACTAAAAAATAATGACTTTCTAAAATTTCAGTAGTACAATGAAACTTTGTTTATCCTATTTTGAAATTTTTCGTCTATAGATAAAACTTTGCTAAAACATGAGAATATTGTATATTGTCGTAGAATTAGAATTATGTTGCACCATTTATACTGTGATTTAGAACCTCAGCTTGAAGAGATAAGACGCATGGAAAAACAAGTCAAACCGAGGGAGAAAAAAAGGTTACCCATTAGTTAGGGTTCTAATAGATGATCCTATAAAAAGCAAAACTTCAAGTTGGTTACCCATTGGCTAGGGTTCTAATAATAGAAGAAATTACCAGTTTCTTTTCTCCGACAATGTGAATGCCCTGTAGTAATCAAGGGATTGGGCCTTGATACCTTTTGCTAGTTTGTTTTGTTCTCTTTAAGCACCTACATGCATCCTTGTCTGTTAAACAGGAAAAAAAAATGCTTACAAGGCTCTTCCAATCGGATGGCAGCTTGAACTTATAACAAGTCAAACCATTTTGACAGAAAATCAACAAACAGATTCATTTGTTTGTTTCATGCAAGTTTAACAAAGGGATCTCTACATCCTCGGGTCTTTATTTGAATTTTAGAATATAGATCACCTTCATAAACGAAGTCAAGTAGTAGGAACCTAAAACAACAGAAAGTAAGTTTTGACCCAAAGAAGATAGAACAATGGGGATCAAAATTTTTTAATTCCCAATGATGAGGCTTTGAGCAAGACTTGTGAGGGCACAGACAATCAAGCTCTTTGGAGAATTAATCTTCTTCTCAAAGCTTTGTTTTCTTCCTCCTATCTTATCAGTACAGCAACAGAAGATTAAAAAGATTAAAAAATTCTTGGAGACCCAGGTAAGATTAATTCATCTGTCTTTTTTTTTCTTTTTAATTTCTTTTCTGATATGAAGTTTGGTGCGTTCTCAGACCGAGATGCAGAAACAGAAGATCAAAAAGAACAACAAAATTCTTGGAGTCCCAGGTAAGATTAATTCATCTGTGTGACCCAAGTAAGATTAATTCATCTGTGTATCTTTTGTTTTTTTTTCTAAATTCCATGAAAGGTTTTCTATTGTATACAAAGCAGAGAGAAAGAGAGAAGCAACAGCTTAGATTATCGAATCTCTAACACAATCAAAGGAAAAAAGAATCACTTGTATGAAAGGGCCATAGAATTATACCTGAGGAGAGGGTAGACGGCAACGACGGCGATTGGAACGGCAACGTCCAAGGCGACGGCAACGGAAACGGAGAGAGTTTGAGGCGACAGCGACGGCCAGGCACAAAGAGGCAGCAGCGAAGGCGGGAGCAAGAAAGGGATAGAGAAAGGTTTTTCGCTGGTTAAAAACAATCGGTTTTTATCCGCGCTTTTTTAAAAACCGCCGAGAAATACACCTTTCTCGGCAGTTTTACTTGAACCGCCGTCTATGCTAGATCGGCCATTTTTAAAAAACTGCCGATCAATACTTCTTTCTCGGCGGTTTCCATATAACTATCGTAGATGGACTAGATTAAACACAGTTAGTAAAGGCTTGTCTCTGCAGGGTTTTAAAAATTGCCGACCACTACATATACTTTTTCGGCGGTTGTTTAACAACCGCCGACCATTACGACTGTGTCAGCGGTTTATATCTAACCGCCGTCGATGTACCAGATTAGGGCACAGGAATAATAGGATTCTCGACGGTTTATTAAAAACAGCCAACCGTTATACTATGGTCGGCGGTTAAAGTAAACACCATCGACAAAGGGTTATTCTTCCCGGGAAAATTCGCGCACGGAGAGATATTTCTCAGCGGTTTTGAAACCACCACCAAGCATAGGTCATTTCTGCGGGATTTTCTAAGCGTGAAAGGGGTTGCTCGGCGGTTTAATAAAAACCGCCGAGTATATATTATTAGCCAGCGGTTTTTAAAAAAACCGTCGTTAAATACGGCCAGTAAAAACCCATTTTTTGTTAGTGTGCTTCTCACATTAAACAATAAATTACATTCATACTTCTCTTTAAATTCTAAAGAACCTGATAGATTCCAAAGTCTTTGAAGGGATGAAAGAAGGCATCCGATATTTTTCCAAAAATCTTCGATAACCATCTTTAAAAATCGGTAGCCATGTTCAAAGACAGGTGACTATTTCGACGACTAGCGATTATTTTTGATGACGGTCGACTATCTCTTATGACCGATGACAATCTTTAAAGACTATTTTCGACGACTATTTTCGACGAATGGCGACTATCTGGAGACTCGTCATGTGAAATGAGATTGAGATCTCCCTTGCTTTTTGATGGGTTGGATATTGGAAAAAACATTGATTAACTTATAATTTTAATCATGTTTAGAAACAATTAATGACATACTATTTGATGAGTTGGATATTGGGGAAAACGCTTGACCGACTCACAATTTTAATTGTGTTTAGCAATAATTTATGATCAAAAAAATTAATAAGCAATTGCTTTGCTTCTCTTTTTTTTTCATTAAACCTGCTTTTTTGCTTCTACCAAATGGCTTTTCTTCACAAGATCTTATAAAAAGATACTTTTTTGCTTCTTGCTTTTGATGGCAACTTTCCAAAAGCAATACCATACATAACCAAGTTTTACTTAAAAATTTCAAATTCTACCTTATACTTTTATATCCTTTTGTTTTATTATACATACGAATCCAAACTTTGGTTACAATCTCTCCCTTCCCTCTTTAATTGAAAATATCAATTTTATTCTACTCTGAAAAGTTAAAACAACCATAAAACTAGGTGGGTATATTGGTTCGATCTAAATAGAAAACTGAACAAACCAAATCAAAGTTGGCCTGGTTGCATTTTTTATTTTTTTTTTTTAAATTTCGGTTTGGTTTTAGGTTTAAGAAATAAAAATCTAAATTAGTTCGGTTTAATTTTTGGTTAAGGCTTTAATTAAATTGAACCAAATCAAAAATTGAACCGAACTAAAATATACTTCTCTAAATTGAACCGAACCAAACTAGACCTATATACCTCTTTATGTATTTGTGTGTGTATATATATGTGTGTGTATGTTGGTATATTTATTATGTAAAATAACATTAATTTTGTCAAATCAAATAAAAAATAATTTCGATTTTCATTTTAGCTTGGTTTGGTTTTTTGTTTTAGTAACTTAATTTAGTTTGGTTTTCGATTTTATAAATCAGTTTGATTGCATTTTTGGTTTGATTCAATAAATTTTGATTTGACCATTAAACCGAATCAAATTGACCAAATTACACCCTAATAAATACCAAATTTAAAGATGCATCATGAGGCTGAATTTCTACCAAAAAAAAAAAAAAAATAGGAAGAGAGGCTGAAGCTCACTTCTTACTCGAAAAAGGAAGGGAGGGTAATATAAAGAGATAAATGATTAGGGAAAGAAGGTAAATCAGTCTTTTAATATAACGAGGAAAATATTGAAATCAAACCTTGATTTCTTGAGCAGGGCGGAAAGGAATGCTAATATGGAGTAGAAATTTTGAAATATAGATATAATTTAGGCTTCCTAAAAAAGGTAAACCAGTCTTTTAATATCCAATAGAATTTTTTCTTTTATTTTCAATGGTTAGAATATTCAAAACTGTTTCAAAATAATAAGATTCGATTCTGGGGATTTCTTGAATCTATCTCAAACCTAACCCTTTTGACACCCTAATAAGATCGGACGAGGATCTTTGTTAACTATGCTGATAACTCTTCTGATAACTCAATAATAGCTTGACATGTGACGTTGGATCCCATGCATGATGAAAAGCAGATAACCTAGGAAAACAACGGACGTTAATATCCGTTCTTCTCCTTTTTTTCGTTGCGGCCAAAGAACTGATCTTCTTCGTCGCCAGACGAATCAGTAATATATATATACACTTGTATGAACATAAATATTGGAGATCTAAAATTGTCACGTGGTACGATCTCAGGAAGTGAACCCCACTAGGAATGAAGCTCTAAACGATAAATATGAGCTTTTGACTTAAAAGAGAAGAATCCTACGTGAGTTGCTCTCAAATGAGTCCCACAAAGAGTTATTTACTTACTTTTTAATTATCTTTAAATTGTGATAATTATCTCCAAGTAGTGGAGAATTACAGGACTCTGGTCTATCTACATCTATAAATAGGGGTCCTCTCTCTCGAACCAAAGGGGACAGAAGAAGAATTGCTGCTGTCCAAAAGCAAGAAGCCAAGGAGAAGAGATACTGAAGCTCTGACACCTTGAAGACCTGCATCTTTGAAAACCCATAAGCCAAGGAAAAAGACTGCTCAAGCCTTAAAGCCTTGGAGAAGAACTCTTTGCACAGAGTTGATCTCTCACAATCATCTCTACAAAGAAAGAATACGCCATCACAGAGGCTCTTCTTAAAGAGAAAACCTTCACAACCGATTACGCGCAAAGCACAGAGTGAAGAACACCTACATCTATCTCGAAGTTCGAGAATCACGCTACCTGACCCTCGTCTTCATCAAAGCACTATATTTTTTGAGCTTCATTGCAAAAAATTAGAGCATTATATTTCAGAAAAAAGGAACTGCACTAGATCATTCTTGGATCCAAGAATAATTTGAAACTGAAAATATTACCAGCAAATTATGAGATTCCATTAGTAGAGGAGAAAGCAAATACCTCTAGCTCGCCCGAGCTCCTTGAGAGATTTTGCTTTAAGCAGGATTGCTTCAAGAAGAAGGCTTACTGAGTGCATCGACATTAAACCAGTCTGCACATTCTCACCCTTGGGTCATCCTTTCCGCTGTCGAGTTCTCTCAACAATGGCCTTAGCCATTCTTGGTGTTAAAGTTCGAATTTCAATTCCATGAAACACCTGATTCAGGAAACCCCAAAAATACCACGTGACAATTTATTCTGCACTAAAAAGAATAAGAATATGAACTAAAACTTGATTCAAGTATTCTGCATCACTCAAAAGGAGCAACAATATTGACTACAACCAGTGTTAACATATTTTTTATTAGATGTGTTACCTCTGAAGAGTCTGCAGACTTTGATTTTAGAATGACATCAAGAAATAAATAACAGTAAGGTTAGATGTGATCTTTAGCACATTTCATTTGACCATTATCTTCATATTCAAAAGCCAAACTAGTTCCTAGAAAGAAATGCTACTAAAATTAATGACAGAATAGTAAATTTTTATGGACAGGGTATTGTTATACAAAGAAATGAAAAAAAAAAATGAAAATTTATTCTCACTTGCATCCTCACCAGAAAAATGGTAGTATACAACATGGAAACACTATTATGGGATTGATTCTTATTGCAAACCACTTCCGATCTTTACAACTACTGTGTGCTCATCCAATTCTGTCAAAATAATTAAGGGGCAAAAAATTAGTTAGGGTTAAAGCATGAGACCAACAAGGTATATACGTTTGAAGGGTTAAAGATCACTCTCACGAATCAACTAAACTTGAAGGCTTCCCTGAATCCAATGTTCATGTTATTTTTTGGTCCCGTGTTGAATCCACTATCTTGCATCATTGCCACAAATTCATTGTAATCTATGCGCCCATCCTGAAATGCAAACAGACGAATACAAGCACGTATGCAGAAGCACACACACAAGATGATCAATCCATTGAACTTTGAAAAGAAAAAAAAATATATAGAAAAGAATACGATGCGGAGGAAATTTACCCAGACCAACTTACATTATCCTAATCAATCTCTCGGATCAATTCTTCCAGGTGGACATCTCCCAAACCAAACTCCTCACATGCCTGGAGATTTGATTATGCTCTTTTCTTCTCTCTGCTGACCTTTCCTCTTCTGAGCTTTGCCATAACCTAGTTTGTGGGAAAGAAGAGAAGGACGAGGTCATTGCGCGAAGAGAAGGAAGAGAGAATGGCGGGATTATTCCTCAGATTAAAATCTTTTAGTGACGGTCGGGTTCCAACCGTGACTAAATGTCACTTTTAGGACGGTTCAGACTATAGCCGCGACTAATATTTTTATACCTCATTAATTTTGGTTGGATTTTTTTCTCTTACATTAAAATTTTTTAGTGACGGTTGGATTAGAACCGCGACTAAAGGTCAACACCTTTAGTGACGGTCAAAATATAACCGCGACTAAATGGACTTTTAGTGACGGTCTGGGTATTACTGCGACGAAAGGTCAAAACCTTTAGTGACGGTCAGGACAAAACTGCAACTAAAAGTCCTATTTAGTGGCGGGCCTACCCGACCGCAACTAAAAGCCACTTTTAGTAGTGGTTTTTTTTTACCACCACTAAATGTATGCCACTAAAAGCTATATATTTTGTAGTGTTAGCATAAATCATGGTAGAACCTCCACTATTGTTTTTTGTTCTATTCTTTTGTGAGCGGCGGTTTGCCCTAAATTGTCGCTATAGAAGCCTTTGTAGCAGTTGTTTGGATTAAAATCGCCACTAAAAAAGTGGCACAGCTACCGCTGCAATTTCATTTTTGGGGCGACTAGAAAAACAGTCTGTAAAATTTTGCCGGTAAAAATGTTATGTTGTAGTGACAACATGAAGAGCTCGACTTTTCACCAGTTCTTTTACAAATCTTGAAGAACGAGTATAATATGTGTACGGATTGCATGTTTTGTTTTTGCCCGTAACGCATGAAGTCGAAGAAGAACAAAAAGAAGAGAGAGATGGCAATGAGGCGGGTTCAGAACGTGAACCACAGGGTGCTCACCGCTGCGACAAAAGAAGCGAGGCATATCTATGTTTTAGGTGAGAGAGAGAGAGACTCACCGTCGCGACAAAAGAAGTGAGGGAGATCTACGTTTCAGATGAGAGAGAGAGAGAGAGAGCAGGAGAAAAGGATTAGGGCTTTCACGAGTTGCAGTCATGACCTTTAGCGACATTTTTTACAACCGCCGCTATATAAGGATAATTTGAATGTATTAGCCAAAACCGCCGGAATAGATCACCGGATTAGCAGTGACTGATGGACCAGTGTCATGCTTGAATACTTATCAGAGGCGGTAATAAAAGCTTCCGCTGTATATTAGGGTAATTTGAGGCGCGGTTGCTTAAATCACATACTTAGTAGCAGAAACAAGCAGCCCACCGATATTAAGAAACTAACTACGACAGTTTACTTTGTATCCACCGCAAAATTACATAAAATATGGTGGTGGTTTATTTGATCGTGAGGAAAATCATAATTTTTAGGAAGGCTAGTACACTAGCAAAGTATGCAAGGCGGAATAAGTCCTTCTCACCTATGTGTGAATCTATAGAGAATGCTTCCAAATACCAAACCACAAGAAAACTAACAAAAATATAAGAAAGTGAGCAATAAAAGGATACAATACAAGCAAACCAACACACCAAGATTTACGTGGTTTACCACAAAAGGCTACACCCACAGGACACTATCAATGAAATTCACTAATTGTGAAAGGGGGAAAATGAGTACAATGATATTCTCAAGCAAGCTTGAGGATACATAAACACGAGATACAAAACTAGGTTACCTCCAAGATAACACATTGCTCATACACCAATGGCCTTGAGCAAAAACCTTGTATCTTGTTTTTCTTCAACCTTGAAACCCTAGGTTAGAAAGTCTCGTTCTTCTTCAAGAAAAACTCTAAAATCACTTCTCCAAAATCCCTTCTTACTTCCCACCAAGTTGTTTCTACAACAAAGAAAAAGAAGTGGCACACCAACTCACATGACTTGTGGATCCCACGTTGTCTCTTTTCCTCACATGCACTCCCATATGGGACTAGAATGAACCCCCACTTAATGACATGTCCAAGTCACATGAGGGATAAGGATATGTTTGGTTGGGACTCTCAATAATCTTCCCCTCTAGCTCCATAAAGAGGGCTCCCCCTACTTAGTAGAACTTGTGCCCAAGTCATGACGCTTAACTAGCATCCATGCTCACCAAGTCCTTGCAAAGCTAATGCTTTGTAAGAGGCTTGGTCATCATATCCGATAGATTCTTGTAGGTGTGGATCTTCTCCAAACTCGTCAGTTGGTATTCCAAGCCATATCGTATCCAATGGTAACATACATCTATGTACTTTGTTCTAGTATGATAGGTGACATTCTTACTTAAATCTATAGCACTCTGACTATCACAATGAACCACATTTCTTGCTTCAAACCTAACTCTAAAAGGAATCTCTTCATCCAAAACATCTCTTTCCCTGCTTTTGTGGCTGCTATACACTCGGCCTATGTAGTGGAAAGAGCAACACACTTTTACAGCTTGGACTGCCATGAGATAGCTACCCCTGCAAAGGTAAATAAGTATCCAGAAGTAGATCTCCTTGTATCAATATCATCGGCCATATCTGAATCTGTGAATCCTTCTAACACAGGTTTTCCACCTCCAAAGCATAAACACCATCTAAATGTTCTTTGCTAGGATTGACAAGAAATCTACTCACAACACCAACTCCATGTGCAATATCTAGCCTTGCACACACCATAACATGCATCAAACTCTCTACAACCGACACATAGGGGATCTTCTTCATCTCACCATTTTCTTCCTTACTTGAAGGTCTTTGCTTCACAATACTTAACTTGACAAGATTTGCAAGTGGAGTTGCAACCGGCTAAGCATTCTTTACATTGAACCTTTCAAGTATCAACTCAATATACTTTTCTTGTGATAGCCATAATTGCATTGCCTTTCTATCCTGCTTGACTCTCATGCCTAAAATTTATTGTGCATGTCATAAATCCTTCATGTAAAAGGATTTTCCCAACTCTTTCTTCAGCCTATCAATCCTATGCATATCATTCCAAGCAATCAATATGTCATCAACATAAAGTTGAAGACTAATGAAATCAGAACTTGAATACTTTCTAATATAAACATAATGGCCTGCAACTGTCTTTGTATACCCATGACTCATCATGAATGAATCAAACTTGTTGTACCATTGCCTTGGAGCTTGCTTCAACCCATACAAGCTTTTCTTCAACTCACATACAAGATTTTCTTTACCCTTGATTTCAAACACTCTAGCTGTCTCATATAGATTTCCTCCAAATCACCATGAAGAAATGCAGTTTTAACAATTAACTGCTCCACCTCTAAATCTAAGCTTGCAGCTAGACCTAGGATCACACAAATTTATGACATCTTCACAACAGGTGAAAATATATCTTTAACATCGATACCCTTCTCTTGTTCAAGGCCTTTCAAAACAAGCCGAGCTTTATATTTCACTTGTTTTTCACCTTCATTCTTCAATCAGAAAACCCAATTATTTTTCAATTCTTTCTGGCCCTTTGATAATTTAACTAAATCATAAGTATTGTTCTTATACAAGGATTCAATTTTTTCTTGCAAAGCTTTATGCCCTTCTTCTTTTCTTCATGTTTAAGTGCTTTTGAAAACTTTCTGGTTCTCCTCCATCTGTAAGCATGCTATACTCACTAGAAGGTTACTTCTTTGGTGGTTGGTCAATCCTTGTAGATCTTCTCAATTGAGATACAAGAGGTTGTTCTTAAGATTCTTGATGAGGTTGCACTTCTCTCTCATCAACATCATCATCTATGGGTGTCCACTCACAATATACTTCTCTTTGGCCTTCAATTTCTTCTCCCCCATCTTCATGTGGCACCATGGGTGGAGAAATTGGATCAATATCAACAAGATCATCCACATAAGGTTGAAGCTTTTTAACCTTTTCAAAATCTTTAGTTGTTTGGTCTTCAAGAGAGGTCACATCTCTACTTCTACTTACCTTCTTCTCTATTAGATCCCACAACTTGTAAAAAATTTCTCATCTGCATAACCCAAGAGGATACACTGTATTGTCTTATCATCAAGATTTGATCTTTCTTCTTTGGGTACATGGAAAAAGCCTTGCAACCAAACACCTTCAAGTGCTCATAAGAGACATCTCTGCCCCTCCACACTCTTTTTGAAACATCTCTATTCAAAGGGGCTGAAAGAGAAAAATAAATCAAGTAAATTGTTGTATGCATAACTCCTCAGGATGATCTTGGCAATTTTTCATGTGAAAGCATACATCTAATTCTTTCAACAATAGTGCGGTTTATCCTTTCTGCAACACCATTATGTTGTGGGGTCTTGGGAACTGTCTACTCATTCCTAATACCTTGGCTTGCACAATAATCTTTAAATGACCCAATGTACTCACCACCATTATTTGTACAAATACACTTTAGAGATCTCTCGTCTCCCTTGCAACCTTGGCCTGAAATTGCTTGAAAACTTCCAAGACTTGATCTTTAGTTTTTAAAGCATACATTCACACCTTTCTAGAAGCATCATCTATGAAAGTTACAAAATAAGAAGCACCACCAAGAGACTAGACTTTCATAGGACCAGAAGTATCAAGTTGAGATGAAGATCTGGTTCATATCTAACATCTTTGAGAACCAACTTACAACCCACATTAGTCTCAACATGTACATCACTCATAACAAAACTCTTGGAAATACCACTATTTTCCATACACCACTATTTCTCATCCTTACAACACCAAAATCATCGAACTTATAAGATGTAAAGAACTCCTTGCTTGGGGTAGCATGATAAGAAGCACCACTATCAACAAATCAATTAGAATCATGACATGCAACTCTTAGACATGTTTCATTACAAGTAGAAAGAACAATAATGTCTCCATCAGAAGCTACTACATTAGCATCATTCTCTTCTTACTTCTCTTGACCTTTTCCTTCCTTCTTATCTTTCTTGAGTTTTCTACATTCTCTCTTCATATATCCCAGTTTTCCACAATTAAAGCACACAGTGTCTTTCCTTAACTTAGATCTTCCTCTTGATTTGCATAGTCATTGGGCTTCTACTTTTACTTCTTCCCATATTATTAGTAGTAACAAGCACTTGTGTTGTGAAGAGTCTGAAGCCTTTTGTCTTGTTTTCTCATTCAACAAGCTACTTGTAAGTAGGCTCATTGTAACAATACCATCTGGAGTGGAGTTGCTAAGGGACACCCCAAATGTCTACTAACTATCAGGTAAGGAGCTAAGGAGCAACAATGCTTGCAACTCATCATCCAACATCATCTTCATGGAAGAAAGTTGATTCACTATGCTTTGCATCTCATTCAAGTGTTCCACAATTGAGGTGCTTTCCTTGAACTTTAAATTCAAAAGCTTCCTAATCAAAAAGTCCATGTTTCCCGTGGTCTTCCTTTCATATAATCATTCTAACTTCTTAAAGAATATGCCGAATACTCATTTGACACATGGTGGAATACATTGTCCTCTAACCATTGTCAAATATATTTAACAGCTTTCCGGTCAAGCTTCTTCCACTCTTCATCCATCATTTCCTTTGGCTTGTCACCATCACCTTTAATGGGAGCATATATGTCCTTGCAATAAAGAAGATCCTCCATCGCGGCTTTCCAAATCAACCAACTGTTTCCATTTAGGCTCATCATTCTACTTGTGCTAACTTCCATAATTCATACACGGTACAAAAACTAAGCACGCCAACTTGGTTGTCTACACAAGCAATCACTACAAAACACAGAGGCTTTGTCAACGGTATTTAACGGTGGTTTTTAAATGACCATCGTCCAATGTGTTTACCTCGGTGGTCTAATTAGACCGTCGATAATTATACTATTTGTCGGTGGTTTTTCGATAGACCGCCGCCAAATAGTAATTAATTAACAGTAGTCTCTAATGGACCGTAGAGTTAGGGTCATTATTTATCGACGGTCTACATAAGACCGCTGTTAATTGTTACTATTTGTCGACGTTTTATTAAAGAATGCTGACAAATGGCTTATAACCTCACCTACGAAATCATTTCCCTTTCCCGTGCACGCTGCTCCTCTCTTCTGCCCCCCTCCCTCTCGCTCGGCAATATCTCCTTTCCCTCTTGCTCGCCGTTGCTCGGTTGCCGTCAATCGCTCGTCAATTTCTCCTTGCCGCCATCAGTTAGTGTTTTACTCGCTCGCCGATTTCTCCTCTCCTTTCCCTCTTGGTAAGACTTATCATTCATTTACGCATTTGATTCCGGTCATTCTAAGCTTTGAAATTGGTTTAGGTTTTGGGGATTTCCTCATTAATTGAAATATATGCACTTGTCTAGGTTTCAACCTAAAATGCCCATTGGAGTTCTTTGAAATGTTCAATCTATATAGGTTTTCTGATGTATTTGATGCTAGTTGTTTATGTGATTTTCTCTCTTTTTTTATTTTGAAAAGTTTTAATTTTAAAATACTTTGGGTTCTTTGTGAACAAACAAAGTATGCTTTTAAAGCTGTGAAAGCTTCTGGGATAACGTCGATTGGTGTTCAAGGATTCAATCCGTGTTATCATGCAAAAAACGTTCCTCGTGAGTTGAAGTGAAAGTAATTTTTTTATTTGATCTGAAGTTTGAATAGTGATGATTGATTTGGTTCCTGAAATTTGTGTAGGATAAGCTTTTGGATCAGACTGGTGTCACGCATCTCTTCCCCATTACGAAGTTCCTTGGATTGTTAGCCACTGGCATGACAGGTTCCTTCTTAAGCTGTTTTACACAATTACTTGTTTGAATCATGATTTTATTTATTTATTTATTAATTTGAAGCTATGTGTGGGATATTCAGAATCTTGAGTTCTTAGACATGATAACATGCAAATAATAATCAAATGGATGTTGTCATTGTGCTGTAGTTTTTTTTACTGTTATGTGATTCTTTCTCGCTCTCGCCTTTCACTGGCTACTGTTATTTTCAGTAATTCTTTGATCTATGTCATGGTGATTAGGGTCTAATTAGGGTTATGTGACCTAATTCACAAAAAAAAAAAAAAAAACTGATTCTGATACCAGAATCAGAATTAGGGCTTAGTGACTGATAAGGGTCTAATTAGAGGTCTGTTTGATACTTGGTCAAAAGAGAGCAAATTTTTGGAAGCTCACTATGAACATATACAAAAGTATGCTAGTAATTGATTAGGGTCCAACTAGTTAATCGATTAGGTTAATAAACCCATCAACCCATCCTTAGTCCTATTAAACTAAAGGTTTAGGCCTTTCTACCCTGCAATTTTCAATTTGCAAAAAAAGATGACCATTCAACCTCTTTAGTACTCTCCTCTTGTTATGAATGGGAAGAGGAAGAACTTCTTAAAGCCTGGAATTAGTTTAGTTAGATCTGTAGGGGCTTTAGGTGATGTGGGGTCGGAGCTTAGTGACTGATAGTTAGGTCAATCCGTCAAGTAAGCTGTCATGTTATTTGGTTTGATGAAAAAATTGTTAACTTTGCTTAATTATTTTGATGGCAGTATATATTGAAATCTGTAGTGGAGCAATTGATTAATATTTGATGGCCCGAGTTCTGACCAGGTACCCCATCCTCCCTGAGAAGAACCGATTAGATATTGGTGTACTTGGGGGTGATAATTGGTTAAAGGTTGGGTCAATCCAACTTTTAACCAAATCTTCTTATGGTTGCTTGTGTTTCTCTCATGGTTTTTAGGTGTGCAATTTGTTATATATTATTGTGAATTACTAGAAGTGCATGTATGCCTTCAAAACAGAGATACGGGGGTGTTGGTGGAATTATTTGGTATATATGGAGTGTTTAATGCATTGCTCGTCTGAAAGTTTATATATGTGATTTGTTCTTCATTTTACTTGCTATGGATGCATTGCA
>JAUPMG010000005.1:8404437-8415216 GCA_031762675.1 Pachysandra terminalis
TTAGGTTCTTTGATTAACGATTCCTTTAGTTGATGTTTAATTCCGCATAAGATAGAATCGTTTAGAGAGCCTAACACTTAAAACCTTGAATCTCTCGTCTTCTCTAATGGCACCGCCATTCCCTTCTCTCACTATCCTCTAGGGTTTCCAATCTTCTTCTCTTTGATTCCAGCTTCTGAAGAATGGAACAATCAGAAGACAGGAACAAGGAGGGAATCGCCCTCGTTGTAATCTTCGTTCTCGCAGCTTTAGCTGTCGTTTCTTTGCTCGTTGCCCTTAGCTACTACTGCTACATCCGAAACAAAGTCTCCAAGCGTTTCAAGAACTCCAAAAGTTAGTATCTTTTTATGCCTTTACTTTGATTCTTATTATATTCAAAGTTTTTTATTGATTTGCAGCTTTCAACATTAAACCCTAGTTTTTTTTTTATTCTTCCTTTTGCTTTTGGCTTTTCTGGCAACTTTTGTTCACTTTAAAAGAAAGTGATTATGGGGAAAGAGGTGGTGGTTACATGACTACGCAAGTTGCACTGAGAAAGGGCTTCAGGTGTTTACTTTCAAGCAGCTTCATTCAGCGACCGGTGGTTTTGGGAAGTCTTATGTTGTTGGGCATGGTGGGTTTGGTTCTGTCTACAGAGGGGTGCTTTCAGATGAGAGAAAGATTGGTGTTAAGTTAATGGTTCGAGCAGGAAAACAAGGAGAAGAGGAGTTCAAAATGGAGGTTTGACCCTTTTTTTTGGGGGGGTCCTGAATGATTTACTTGGTTTTTTCATCAGGGTTTGGTTTTGTTTTGCTAAATGACTGATTAGTGCCATTTTTTTTTCTTCCCAATTGATAGTTGGAATTGCGCAATGATTTTCTTCCTCCCTTTTTCCCCCAATTTTTTTTTTTTTTTTTTGGCTTTTTCATGTGGGTTTTGTTTTGTTTTTGCCAAAGTGACTGATTAGCCCTTATTTTCTTTGATTCACAGGTGGAATTGCTGAGTCGGCTACATTCTTCATATCTGTTGGCTTTGATTGGCCACTGTTCAGAAAATGACCATAAATTGCTGGTTTATGAATTCATGACTAATGGTGGTCTGCAGGAACATTTGTATCCCAACAGTGGTAAGCTGTTTGTTTTTGGCTTCTAATCTTCTTCTTCTTTTCTTTTTCTTCCTTTTCTTTTAGACAACGAGTAAAAGGTCTTTCAGTTGGAGTTTCGCCTTAAAACTTGATTTATCTTCTTTTTATATTTTTATATTCTAATGGGATGTTTTTATATCGTTCCTTGGTATAAAATTCAGTTCTTGATGACATTAAATTAGCTTGAAGGATATAACTAATACATATGCCACCCGAGGGATGCATAGATCTTTCGAGGCTCTTTTCTTTGAATGAATTGAGTTTTTGAAGAGCTCCTGGCCTGTGAGGTGTTTGAGTAGGTCATAAGCATGGTGTGTGAGCAGTCTACATATTAACAGCTTGGACTAGATGATTTGTTGACTGTCAGAAGAAGGAGATGTTTTGTATCCTTTTGGCTCCATCAAGAAATGGGGATTTAGCCAAAAAAAAGAAAAAAGAAAAAAGAACGTAATGCATGATTTTATTGTTCAGATATTAGATTGTCAATGAGTTCATTTCATGCTACCCAAAGTATTAGGCTTTCCAAATGGGGAGTACAAGAATTGAAAGAGCTCAAAGGTCAACTTCAGTGAACTATATGTACAACACCAAAGACAGTAACAATAATCCCTTATCCCAACTTGTCTATATATATATAGAACATGGGTTGCCAGCATGCGAACACGGGTTTGAGTCTTGGCGCAACCACTTTGTGCAAAATTTCCAAAGTTAGGTTTGTGTGTGTGCATGTGTGTATATATATACATGTGTGTGTGTATATATATACATATTGTTAGAAAAAAGAATAAGATGGCTCTCTTGACGGATCTTTTGTTCTTTAGATTGACAGGATGAGCTAATGAGATGGCTCTCTTGACTTGACGGATGTTTTGTTCTTTAGATTGCCATGATGAGCTGATGAGATGAGTGATGACCTTGCTGGAAGAGGGTTTGTTGAGATTTTTTGATAGGCAGAAAGAACTTGATCTGTCTGATTTTCTGCTTCCTTTCAGGGTTCTAAATGTCGGCGACATGTTGCCATTTTTGACCCTGTCGACACAAAATATTAGGAGAGATTGCCATATAGCAATTTTCCTTGATTTCAGCGACATTTCGAGTAACATGTCGGCGAAATGTCACTGACATGGGGAAAAAACTTCAATTTTTATTTTCCCTATGTCTCTCGACATGGGCGACATGGGGGGAAATTTCGAATTTTCTTGAAACTTTGGTTTCCCTTTTTTCCCCATGTCGCTGGCCAATCTTGGCGACATGACCAGTGGCATCGACATTTAAAACCTTGCTTCCTTTTTTATTTCTCATTCTCCTTTTGGTCACTGTTAATTGTTGCTTATCAAAATAATAGAGAAAGATAAGTTCAAATTAGGATATTTTCAGTAAGCAAATTTTTTGATTCACCATCATTAAGCAGTTTCTAGGCAATGTTTGCATTGGTAAAGGAACGAATGTCAAAGTCTGAAATGGGTATGGAGTGTCAGATTCAACGATTTAAGGAAATTAGGATTTGGGAACACGGTACAATATTTGAATAATGTAATAAAAATTAATCAAATTTATATTATATGTTAGATTAAGCAATATTATATCTAATGAATGTCCCATATACGTATAGGTAAGGTATGATGTATGAACTATGACCTTGTGATGTCCTGTTATCCACTTCTACTTTCTATAGGAAAGTGCAGTCTGTTCTCTATGCTAATGCTAAGTTATGATGTGAAAATAAGGAAAAGGAAACCTATAAGCTTCATACCAGAACCCATTAAGTGTTGACATCCGACAGTGTCTGATATGGGTATGTGAGTTGTTTACAAGTTTCTGTGAGATTTCTTTTACGGTTAATATTTCTTGGAAATGATAATGAGAGCATTGCAATTAGACTTCTACTTAGTATGAGGATGATTATGTAATTCAGCTAAACTTTGCTATCTGAGTTTCTTTCTCTTTCAAACAGTGTTTACAGTTTGTACAAAGCATGCGCCTTGAGGAGTGACTATCATGGGATGAGCCTCAAAAGAGCAAGCCTCACAGTTAAACCTCAAGGCGTTTGTCTTGAACCTCACTTACTGTTTAAATTATTGATTGTTACCGTTGCCCTGGTGATGTTTTTGAGTTGACTAATAATGTCTTTATTTTTTACTTCTACTTTTTTATTTTTTTTGTTTTTATTTAATTTAACCCCCCCCCCCCCCCCCACACACACCCACCCACCCACCCACCCTCCATGACATTTTTCTTGAACCTCACATACTGTTTAAAATATTTATTGATACTTGCCTTGGTGATGTTATTGAGTTAAGTAATAATGTCTTCATTTTTACTTCTACCTTCGTTACTGTACAACGAAGTGCATGTTTTCTAACGAGGTTTTTATTACAACCCTACTTATCTGATTGGAAATTATAGGTTCTAGTGCTGGTGCTTCAAAGTTGGACTGGGAGACACGATTGAGAATAGCTCTGGAAGCTGCAAAATGTCTGGAATACCTCCACGAACATGTCAGTCCTCCTGTGATTCACAGAGATTTTAAGAGCAGTAACATCCTCTTGGACAGGAATTTCCATGCTAAAGTTTCTGACTTTGGACTGGCCAAGCTTGGTTCTGACAAAGCTGGTGGGCATGTTTCCACCCGAGTATTGGGTACACAGGGATATGTTGCTCCCGAGTAAGAAGCTATATCGTTACTTCCAAGCCATTTAGAAAAACATTGTCTTTGTTTGCTATTCAACTGTTGGATGTTATTCACTAGTTAACATGAAACAAAAATTTAGTTCATTTTATTTTCTAGTACTTAGTTTTGAATTTGAGGGGGCTTGTTCCCTGACAGGTACGCTTTAACTGGGCATCTTACTACAAAGTCAGATGTGTACAGCTACGGGGTTGTGCTTTTGGAGTTGCTCACTGGCAGGGTACCAGTTGATATGAAGAGGGCTCCTGGCGAAGGTGTTCTTGTATCTTGGGTATGTCCTTGTGTCTCACCTTTTGTCAATTTCACTATTGATATATTAGTGTTATATTACAAGATTAGAATGTTTGTTACCCTTTATCCATATATAAGATTTTAATCTCTCCCCTTTGTAAATCTTCTCGTCTTTTTTTTTTTTTTTTTTAATTTTTCTCTGTTTTACCTTTGGATAGTGGATCGTAATTCGTAAAATTATATATATATATATATATATATAAAATAGCAAGCCGTTCTGTCACTGTAGTAAAACAGTGGCGTGGCGGTTTGTTATATTTTTGAATAATTTTATTTTAAAAGAATTATAAAATTATCTCCTTTTTTTTTAAATCTTTAAAAATGGTCTTTTTATTTATTTATTTTTAAATTGCATCTCCTCTATGCTCCTCTCTCTCATCCTTATTTGTGTTAATTCCACTTACATCCTCTATGCTTTTTGATATTCCACTTGCACCCCCTTTCATTCTAGGTCTCACATAACGATGTTTTTATTTTTTTTCCTTTTGTTCAACATCTTAATATTATATAGTCACTCTAACTTTTAACTAATTCATTTATGCTTACTTGACGAGCAATTGAGTAATAGAGTCATTTGTTAAATTAATAAGCAACTTATGCTTTATTTTTGCTCAATGTATAATGATTTGTGATTATAAAATCTATATCTATATGCAATCTCTTTTATTTGAGACTATAAATTATATTTTTTCCTCTTTCTCTCATATTGTTGTCTTCAAGAATTAGATCTATCTTCTATTTTGTTTTTTAATTTGTTACTTGGCTGTTAGAATGTTGCCTTTGTTAGAAAGTTTTTTCCGAAAGTCATATATCTACATTCCTTTTCTTTTTAGTCCACATTTATTTTCTAAAATAATAATATTTTTGAATCAGCTATTTTTAATTTTGAGTATTAATAATTTATCTATCAATGCTTGATTTTTTATCTCTTTGTGATGAAAGGTTTTATGATTTTTTAGTTCTTAATACATTTGCAATCTTCAATGTTCGAATATGATGGCAGATATGTATGAAAATCTGTTATGGGGAAGAAAATATGATGGCAGGTCATAATGCACACAAGAAAAACATCAGGCAATAGGGGAATCAGTATTGGACGTAGGATACATACTTGAGTTTAGGAAATTATTGGTAGGTTATAGTAGTGTTGGGTATTTGGGCGAAATCAAATGTTTGCTCTCAATAATAATTATTAGCATCTAATACAAAGTCCAAACATTTTACTAATCCTACCAAACATGTGTGCATGAGGACAATTCTACTATGAAAGTATATAGCGAAGTGTAGAGGACCTGACCATAATAATTTGTGTTATCAATTTTTTTTTATTATTTTAATTATTTATTTATCAGTTTACTTTGTGTGCCCGTGCATCGCACAAGCTGATTGCTAGTATATAGTATAGATATACTCTTATTCCATTTTATTCGCAACAGGCTTTGCCCTGGCTTACAGATAGGGAGAAAGTTGAACAAATCATGGATCCAGCATTGGAGGGTCAGTACTCAATGAAAGAGGTTGTTCAGGTTGCTGCTATTGCCGCCATGTGTGTGCAACCGGAGGCAGATTACCGACCACTGATGGCAGATGTTGTGCAGTCACTGGTTCCTCTAGTGAAGCAGCACAGGTCAACTTCAAAGGTAGGCAGCTGCTCTAGCTTCCATGGTACCAAATCTCCATCTGTGTGAATCTGGTAAATCAACTGCATGAAAGCAGTCCATGCTACTCATAATTGTGTTGATGTAGAGGTGGTGTAGTCTTTAGGCTTACCTTGGATAAAGAAACTAATGTTCTCTGAAGTTCTACTTTGAAGTATTAGGTTTAATTGAGCAGTTTTGATCAACTTAAACCACTTCTTGTAAGCTAAAAGAGTTGATTCTAGACTACCTGTGTAGCTGTTTTACTTTGTTAAATAACAAAATGGTTGAAATTTTTTGCCACAGCTAGGATGGACATATATATGGGAATCATTTAACACTTGCTGTAATTCTCTGACTGCCATTGAGTTATGCTTCAACCTAGTTTCAACTTATGCTTCTATAAGGAATATGATTGGTTGATTTGTAGTTAGAAAATGTTAGTTTATTTCAGATAGGGCGGGTTTGGCTGGGTTCTGATCAGTTTGGGTCAAGCCCAACTAAAATTAGTTAGTCCGAACTCAAACCGGCCTGAATTGAACCCAAACTCATTGAGACTTAACCCAACCCAAAAACTAAATATTTTTCTTTATTTTAATTTGGGTTCGAGCCAGTTCAAAGTAGATGTATGCTTTTTGAAAACTTCATTTTTATGTTCAGTTTTTCATTTAAATGTAAAGCTTGCAAGGGTCTAATATCTTAGAAGTAAATAGGTATAAGTACTAGATTTAGATTCAAATGTAAAGCTTCCAGTTTTTCATTTAATGTCTCATTAGTTTAGTTTGGTCTGGGCCACGTTTTTGGGTTTGAACAACATCAACCCAAACCTGACCCAATTTCTGGTATAGAACTCTAGAACTCAGTCCGGACTGAACCAAACCCAAATTAACTGATTAGTTTGGACTCTTGTTTTTTTTTGGCCTTTCTCCATTTATGATGCTAATGGTCAACATTAAAACATCGACTATCCGAGTTGCTCGATAACTCGGCCTGAGTTATCAACTAGGCGGTTTGATTATAAAATTAAGGGTAAATTGCACTTAGACCTCCCTCAGTTATCTGACACTGGCAGATAGAGCCCTTGTGTTTTTTGAAATGCCAATAACATCTCCAAAGTTTTGAACTTAGTGACAGAAATACTCCCTTCTGTTAAGGAATCGTTATAACCCTTTGCGTTTTTTGAAATGACAATAACATCTCCTAAGTTTTGAGATTTGAGAATCGTTATAACCTATACTGATGTTTTTGAAATGACAATAACATCTCTCAAGTTTTGAACTTAGTGGCAGAAATACCCCCTTCTGTTAAGGAATCGTTACAACCCTTTGTGCTTTTTGAAATGTCAATAACATCTCCTAAGTTTTGAGATTTGAGAATCGTTATAAGCTATACTGATGTCAGTCAAAATAATTAGTTTTTAGACAATTTTATCCTTTAAAATACAAAATGACCTTTGCACCTTTCTTCGTAAAAGTTTCAAATCCGATTATACCATTTATCTCTTTTTACTAATTTTTTTAAGATTTACATACATTTCTTATGTTATCAACTCAAGATAAAAAACATTCTTCAGCTCAAGACAGAAAATATTCAATATTCTTCTTCAGCTCAATACTGATTATACCCTTTATAAATTTTCGATTAGCCCGTTTGTGATTCACAAAGCATTCCTCACCAACCCAGCTTCCTTCCCCTCCCTCTATTTTACAGAGTCTGATTCACAAAGCATTCCTCACCAACCCAGCCTCCTTCCCCCTCCCCTCTCTCTTTCTCTCTCTCTTACAGAGAACCGTCCGTGTTCTGTTTCTAAACTCCTCTCTCTCTTCTCTCTCTCTCTCTCTCTCTCTCTCTCTCACTATACAGAAGAGATCCAAAAAAACAAGTTCACCAATAAGTACGTGGTACATGTCCGGTGAGACGGTGTTCTGTTTCTAAACTCCTCTCCTCTCTCTCTCTCTCTCTCTCACTGTACAGAAGAGATCCATAAAACAAGATTACCAATAAGCACGTGATACATGTCCGGTCTTTCACGTGGTTAATTTCTAATAGAAGAACATAAAACCGAACATCAAATTCAAACATGCTACGTTCCAAATTGGAAGAGAAAAAAAAATTAACAGAAATTATTTAGATCATCAGACACAAAAGAGCAGCAGTTAATCTAGATACATCTAGCCTCGCCGGACTTCAATCCAAAGTCCGCCACTGAAAACTTCTCCAAGTCTTGGAACCAAAGATGCTATCTTCTCACACTCTCAATATCTTTTAACAACTCAGTTGTTACCAGCTCCAAGGTACCCTTACTCTGTAGGACATCAATACCCTTATCTCCAAATGGATTCAGATTCGTTAAGCTTCCTGCAAACTCGCCCAAATCAGAACCCACCACATGATCTGAATTCACTTTAGCAACGGGAACATCAAACTTAACCGGCCGGTTATCCGGAATCTGGATGCTGTCAATGACGAGAACTTCAAGTACCATCTTCCCTTCTTTTATGGGTCTATGCACCGGCTTGTTCTGCTTATCTTTCAAACTCTATTCAATATGGTCATGAAAAAAAAATAACCCTTAATTCATACAGTAGGATCAGTATCAATTGATATTTTCCAAGATTGTAGGAAGTTAAAAAAGAAATTAGAAAGAGATTATCCATCGCCTGTATCAACAATGTTTAAGTCCAATAAACTCCTCGCCCATCAAACTTTGAATCACAAAGAGACTTCTGATTGACTTGCGTTCCCTTAAGAAAAAAACAGAGCACCCAGGTGCTCTGTACAGAGAGAGAGAGAGAGAGAGAGAGAGAGAGAGAGAGGCTGTTGTTGTGCTGCAGCAGCAAGAAGAAAGGGAAAGGAAGGGAGGTCGGATGGTGTGCTGCAAAGGTGCTTGACGAGGAGCATTTATTGCAGCCCAAAAAAAAAAAAAAAACAAGGGAGAGTGGGAGGAGATGAGAGGTGTGGTTGCTGTGATCGGAGAAGAGGTGTGATTTTTTTTCAAAAAGGGGTAGAATAGGAAAGACACTAAAATGTTAAAAAAAATTAAATAAATAGGTTATTACGAGGGCAACAACATAGTAATTGCGCTATTTTGTTAATGACGTCTATCCAAAATCTTGTGTTATTGCCATTTTAGAAAACACTGGGAGTGTCTGCCAGTGTCAGATAAATGAGGGGTCTAAGTACAATTTACCCTCAAATTAATAATTCCCAAGATAAATCAGGTAAGATGTATCAAAATCAGAGGTAGTATAGTCAAATTTCTGACTGAATCAACCGATTCTCGAGTGAACTCTGTCAAAGTTTGTGAGAAACTCGGCGGAGTTACCAAGTAAGTTAAAACCAATTTGTGTGAAGCGCAATCAATAAAGCAAGCCACCTGGAGTCTCAATGATCCAAGTAACTTGCCCGTGTTTTCCAAGTTACCAGTGAGTTTTTAGACACTGCTTTATACTATAAGATATTGTAAGAAACATGTACTACAATTATGAAAAAAAAAAGAACATCACCTAAAGCCATATAATCAAGGTTTGCTAGGATCGTTATTTGTGTTGTAGTCTCACTTTCTGCTTAGAGCTTTCCAATGCCAAAGTCAACCACGTGTGCAACCATGTCTTCATATACTGAGCCAAAACTCCCTGTCCCAAGCAGGTTATCTTCAAAGGCCATTTGTCGCATGTAGAAGTTCTCTGTGGGAAATCTTTCTGTAGTGCAGAATCAAATTGAATTGAGAAAGTAGATGTATTTGGGACTTTCCTTTCTTCGGTAATACCTTACGAGAAAGCATATGACAACTAATGCACTTGTCGTTAACACAAACAACAATGGTAATATGTACTTCACTTGAAACCATCTAGTCCTTGATTGCCGAACATCAGTAGCATAGTTGCAAGGTAGGACTTGTAGTTGAGGCGCACCATACAATGCATTATTGCACACGAAAGATTGATCTGTGAAGTTCCGAAAAGGTCCTTGATTAGGAATCCCTCCTTGTAGTCTATTGTAAGACACATTCAAATACTTGAGATGAAGAAGTGCCTCAAGTGATTTTGGAATTTCACCGTCCAAAATATTGTGGGATAGATCCAAGTATTCCATGCTTATCAATGTGCCAATTGATTGCGGTATAGGACCTTGTAATCTATTCTCGGACAGAGTAAGATTAATCAATCCTTGAAGATCTCTGATTGTGCTTGGAATACTTCCTGATAATTGATTGCTTGATAGATACATTTCCGTCACAGCCTTCAAGTTTCCGACTTCCAGAGGTAGATGGCCATTTAGAAAATTAGAGGACAAGCTCAATATCAAGAGATCCTTAAGGCTCCACAAGGTCTTGGGTATCTCGGAAGATAATTTGTTGGAGCTTAGAACAAGTTTTTGTAGGGAAGTAAGATTCCCAATGCAATTCGGTATCGATCCAAGGATCTCATTTGTACTCAAGTCTAACTCAAACAAGTAACTCAAGTGACAAAGATCATTTGGAATGGAACCATGTAATCTATTACTATCAAGCAACAATCGTCCGAGTTTCATCAACTGTCCGATTGTTGTAGGAATGGAGCCAGTCAGATCATTGTAGCTTAGTTCTAGTTCTGTCAAATTTCTCAAATTACCGATTCCTCTTGGAATCGTGCCCTTCATTTGACACTCACTAGCGACGAAACTTTCCATTGATGTGGAGAGATTCCCAATGGAATTTGGAAGGATTCCATTGAAAGGATTTTGAGCAATCCACACTATTCTCAAAAATTTGCAATTGGTCAAAGAAGTAAGAAACTTCAGTTCGGGAGTGGAAGGTTCATTGGTCAACTGATTATTTTGTATACAGAACAGTTGCAAGAATCTCAAATTATCAAGGGCTGTGGGTACAAAACCACTAAATAAGTTGGATGACAAGTCTATGTTGACGAGTTTAGAGGCATTGGAAATAGAGATGGGGATTGTTCCACTGAGTTGATTGTTGGAAAGATAGAGATCTTCAAGTTCTGGAAGCCCCAGTCCAGTACTTGATGGGAGATGGCCTGAAAGGGTATTGTTTG
>JAUPMG010000005.1:8421224-8448296 GCA_031762675.1 Pachysandra terminalis
GTTGGTATAATGTAGATTTTAACTATTTCTTATTTTAGAGCTCATAATAATTGTGATAACGAACTCGATTAGGGACCTGAAAGATTTGTGAATCCCCACATATTATTATTTGGAAGATTTTCGATTAACGACTTACAAATCTAAGTCAACAAGCACAAAAGAACTAAGGAATCTGAAACAAAAAATAAATAAATAAATAAATAAAAAAGCATACCTGAGAAACAGGAAAAAAAAAAAAAAAAAAACAGAAGAAACGTAGCTTAGATTTGAGAAACAGAGAGAGATATATGAGACTGAGAAGCAGAGAGATGAGACTGAGAAACAGAACAAAAAAAAAATAAAAAAAAAAGCAGCACAAGAAAGTGACGAACGAAAAAAAAAAAAAAACATACCTTAGATCTGAGATGGAGAGACGCAGAGAATGGGTTCGCCGGAGTGGTTCGCCCGTAGAAGACGTTGAGAGAGAGAGAGAGAGAGAGAGAGAGAGAGGCTGAGAGAGATATGAGACTGAGATTAGAGAGAGAGATGAGAGGGAAATGAGTCCGCCAGCCGGAGAGAAGATGCTGAGATAGAGAGGCTGAGAGAAAGGTTGAGAGAGAGTGAGATGAGACTGAGAAATAGAGAGAGATGGGAGACATGATAAAGAGGGAGTTGATTTGGCGGGATTTTCAATTTTTTTTGTGCACTGACCGTCATCGTTAACGCGACGTTAACGACGTCAATGGGACACTCGGTTAACGTTGTTTCTCCTTAACATGCTACATGTCACCTGGGTATTTACCCTACATGAAACCCTATAGCGGATTTTCTCCTGTAAAGTCGGTATATCAATATTTTTCTCTTTTTTATAAAGGTTTATGTGAAGTCCGCTAATAGTCTTCTAATATCAAGTTTTTCGGCTCGTTAAAGTTTTCTAACATCATGCAAGTCTTCTAATAAAGTTATTGACACATAGCCACTAACTCACCCACCCCTCTACCAATGAGTATCTTTTCAGGAGGTTCACAAGACACCTCTTGTGAGTTTCACGAGAAGTTGGAATGTATCCACAGGTAGGCTCCATTTAGAAGGATAACTTTTGTTGTTGTTTTTTTTTTTGTTATAATAAAGAAGGATAACTTGCCAACTTTAAAACCCTAAGAAAATGGTAAGCCTTGGGACTCACTACTTTAAATGGCTTTTACCTTAACAGGTAGAACCAATTATTATGGTGGACCCGCCTAGGACGCATGCCAACTTCTTATAAACCTCACAAGAAGTTTCTTACGAGCCACCTCACAAAAGATTCATTCCCCATCTACTTGTCGTCCTAAGCCTCCGAAAAGTACGACATTTTGTAGGACCCGCAAACCTTAAGCAGAGGCAACTCAAGCGACCCCATTTCTCTCAAAAAATCGATGCTAGTTCGCTGACAGCCTTATGTGAAGTCAGTCAAGTTAAAGCGACACCATGTCTCACAAAGAATCCATGCTAGTCCGTTGACGGGCTCACATTCTCTACCCCGGATAGCGTCCACCAAAGTGTGCACCAACGATGGGCACGTAACACGTGTGTTGGTGCACACGTGATGGGCGGGGAGTCAATTTAACTGGACTCATAGCAAATAGTTACTCGAGTCCTGTTAAGTTTGGTTTTGGTTTGAGAAAAAAAAAAACAAAGAACGAAGAAGAGGGAAGATATCTCCTCTTTCCCGCCATCTTTTTGGAAAAAAAAAAAATGAAGCTCGTTTCCTCACTCATCTCCACTCTCCAGCAGGTGCTTGACATCTCCGACAAAGCCATGGCTGCCACTCCCGCAGACAGTTGTCTGCAGGGGCAGATAACTGTCTGCCCATTTCCCCACTAAATATTCTCTATTGCCTCTTTTAACCAATTTGGTTTTTCGTTTTCATCCTTCATTTTATAAACATACATATTTTATGTTTTCATCATTCCTTTTGATAAAAAAAAATTAGAAAAATTATGAAAATCCCATACTTTAGGGGATTTATTGTCTAAAAGTATATTGACCAAAATTATTTAATGGTGCAGTATTTTTATACTATATTATTTGCAATACGGTCATCTGTCACATGAGGACGTGTCAGTTATGTCTCTCGTACTTGCTTTAAAAAAAACAAATATTTAAACTACTATTTTCTCTCTGTCTCCATACGAAATGAGGTGTGCATCCTTACACACTGAGTATGCATCCTTGCACATTGGGGTATGCATCCTTGCACACCAAGTGTGTATCTTTGCACACTGTACACTGAGTACGCATCCTTGCACACCAAGTGTGCAATAGATGCCAAATGATTTGTGGGCAAGGACACACATTTAATGGGTGGTGTGTGGTGGTGGTGGTGCAATGGTTGCACACTGGGGTTTGCATCCTTGCACCACCCACTAAATATGTGTCCTTGCCCACAAATCATTTGACATCCATTACACACCAAGTGTGCAAAGATGCACACCCCATTTTGTATGAAGAGAGAAAAAGGGAGAGGGAAGGGCAGTTTATGTATTTGTTTTTTTTAAAATCAAGTACGAGAGACATGACACATCTTCTGTCATGTGAGATGCCATATTGCAAATGATATAATATAAAGATACTGCACTAGTAAATAATTTTGATTAATATACTTTTGGGCAATAAATTCCCTGCTCAAGAGAATTTTCGTAATTTTCCCAAAACCAGAGAACTAAAGCCTACAACTTTTGACTTTTCTCTTTCTCTCTCCAACCATTAATGCTCCATTTTTTTTTTTATGAGATAACATATTTCTCTCTTTGTTTCTTCTCTTTCTCTCTCTCTCTATATATATTTTCGTAATTTTCCCAAAACTAGACAACCAAGGCCTACAACTTTTGACTTTTCTCTATCTCTTTAGTCATTAATGTTCCATTTTTTTTTATGAGATAACACATTTCTCTCTTTTTTTTCTTCTCTCTCTCTCTCTCATATATATATATATATATATATGTATGTATATATAATCGTGCAAAAGTTCTAAAGCATGAAGACTTGAGAGCGTTTTGTCTAGTTTACTAGTTGAAATATTTGTATTCTGCGCTGAAATATTTGTACCCTAGTTATAATGCATTAAAATACAAGCATTTCAATACAGAGTGCAACAAATCGTCTAAACAAAATTCCAGAAGAAATGTTCGCGAAGACTTTGTAAGGGACAACTGTAAAGGATACTATTATCTTAATTTTATCCAAAAAAAAAATTTATGAAATTGGTATTAAATAATTTTGTTTGTTAGTTGACTTGAAAAATCACTCCCAATAAATCCAATCTTATCTACCCCACCCTAAAATAGATTCATGACTCCCTCTGATTGGATGTGTTTGTGCCTTCTGAGGATGTACATATATGCAAGTGAGGCTTTGATGAAAATCTTCTTTGAATCATCTTTCTTTTATTGCCTGAAAGAATAATTGGGTTGGTGAAGAAACCATAATTGAGATCAATGGAAAAGTTCCGGCTCGCCATGGGAGGAAGGAGAATGAAGGAGAAGACGGGTTTTAGCTTTTAATTCGTACTTGGACGGGAGAAGAAAGATGAGAGGGTAAAGTGGGTATTCAAGTGTTTTATAAAATACAAGCCTTAAATGCTGTTTTGTTTTTCAACAAACTATTGGTACCGCAGGAAATTTCTTAAGAAAATACCGCAGACGATTTTCTTCATGCATATCATTGACCAGGAAGACTTGTATTACTATGATATCCGGATAAAGGAAACTTCAAACTCTGTTGCTTCGTAGTGGGAGCGGATCCTCTGTTAGATAGCTAACAGGCAATCCGACCCCCTTCGTAGTGGCTTCTGTGTTAGAATGTCTATATGTACAGAATCCCCATTCGAACTCCACATGCACAAACCACAACTCTCTCTCTCTCTCTCTTGTTTTTTTTTTTTTTTACTCTCTCTGTCTCTCTTTTCTCCATTCTCAAGTCCCAACCCGCTATCTATAATGGGGGATACATACCTTGTATGTACTGCTTTAGCACTTCTGGTGCACTGCTGTGTAGCCGAGTCTTTAACTAAATATTACAGTGATGAGTCTGCTCTTCTTGCCTTCAAAGCTTCTATCACCTTAGAGTACCCCAACAACATCCTAGTACAAAACTGGTCCACAAGGACCAGCTACTGCAACTGGATTGGAGTCTCATGTAGTCGTCGTAGCCACCACCAAAGAGTCACGGCCTTGAACCTTCCTAACACGGGTCTCAGAGGGACTATTGCACCACAATTGGGGAACCTCTCCTTCCTCATCATCTTCAATATTGAAAACAATAGCTTCCATGGACAGCTTCCTGATGAGGTTGGTCACTTGTGTCGACTAAAACTGATCAATCTGAGATATAACCAGTTTACTGGAAGCATCCCGACATCTCTCGGTGTTCTGCCAGACCTCCGGCTCTTGATTCTCTCTCACAACAATTTCACAGAAAAAATCCCCACTTCCCTCTTCAACATCTCAAAGCTAGAGTGGCTGGGTTTATCAGGAAATCGTCTACACGGAACTATTCCAGAAGAGATTGGGAACCTTGCTGCACTTCAACAAATTGGTCTTGCCAACAATCAGCTCAGTAGTGAGATTCCATCATGCTTTTAAAAATTTTTCTGAAATTCTTTCTTCTTTATATATATACATATATTCCATCATGCTTCAAAAAAATTTCTAAAATTCTTTTTTCTTTATATATATATATATATATATATAGATAAGTCAAGTATCATTAATATTTTATACGTAAAATTATGTATTTAAGAGAATTTGAAATTAAACTTTCTTATATTAGGTAAGACGGAGAGAATCTATAAGCACCAGAAAGAATTTGAAATTATAACATGTTATTTTGTATAAAAAATAAATAAATAAATCCAGAGGAAAGAAAAAAATTGAAATCAAACTTGATTATGTGGGCGTAATGAAGAGATTTTATAAACAAAAAGATAATTTTAAAACTAAAAATGTATTGGAGGTTAATAAATAAAATCTTTTATAAGGGTTAACAAATAATACTCTAAATTGGAGGGGCCGCCATTAAAATTTTTTAAAATACTTCAAAGTGTACCACCCTTTATAAGACGTGAAAGTTTTTATGAGGGGCCACCGTAGAAATGTTTTTAAAACTTTAAATGGAGCCCAGGCCTTAGCTCCGTCTCTTCCCATAAACGAACATGTATAATCTAAAAAATAAAGAGACGTGAAAGTTTTTATGAGGGGCCACCGTAGAAATGTTTTTAAAACTTTAAATGGAGCCCATCTTTTATGAGACATAGAAATTCCTTAGGTGGGGGGCGGGGGGTCAGGGACCTAGCTCCGTCTCTTCCCATAAACGAACATGTATAATCTAAAAAATAAACATAAAAAACTTAGAATTTTTGTTTATTAAGAACCAGAAACGAACATGTAACCGACATCCAACGAGCCGGAATGTTGTTGGAGAATCGGACAGTCCAAGGTTTTAAGTCTCAGGATGACGGATCAGACTGACAATACCGGCCAGTCCAAATCCGGTACAAAATTTGGATCGCCAAAAAAAAAAAAGATTGATCGGCCGGACCGACAGTACCAGTCGTTGGAACTACGGTATTGGTGTTAGAATTGTGGTAACGGTCACCGGAACTGCAGTAACAGTTGCCAGAACTGTGGTAGCAGTTGGGACGGGTCAGTACCGGACCGGTCCAAGTCGATATATGTCGGACCGTTCCATTTATAAATTAAGAAAAATTCGGATCGGTTGGACTTGTTGTACCGGCCGGTCTGTACCAGTATCGGTAGGACTGGTCCGATCCAAAGCCACTTGCTACAATAGTTGTCTCGTGGCTTAAGATCGGACCGATCTTGGCCGATCCCGATACAGTCCGGATCGGTTCGATCCTTGAAACCTTGGACAGTCGACCAGCAAACACGTTCTCTTCTCTCGCAGTTCAACGCTTCCAGAGAAAAATAAAACCTACTTTAATGCTTTTATAATAGAGGGGTAAAATTGAACTTTTCAAATACTTCAGGACATTTTTGTCCTTCTAACGAGTTAACTCATCCGACCCACCCGTTTTACTCAGCCGAGTTAACCAACTCAATCGGATTCAAACCCGATTCAAAAGCTGGTGAAACCCTTCTGAATTTATGTACCGAGTTTTTAAACAGAAGTAATAAAATCTCAAAAAAGTTAGTAATCAATCTCATGACACTAATAATTATAACATTAGATATGCATTGCAGTATTTGTATGATCATCACATATTCATAGGAGTTAAAGAGAGCCTCTTGTTTCCCAACTAAGAGTGCTGTTAGACATTTCTCTAATTATGGAGATATATATCTTGGTCTTGGCAGGTTCAATTCCAAAGGAGATTGGTCATCTTCTGAATCTGGAGAGGTTGACGCTGTCAAGAAATCATCTGACAGGATCCATACCGCTTGCGATGTTCAACATCTCTTCTTTGAGGTTCATTGATCTTGGTTACAATGGTCTGTCTGGTGATCTCCCAGTGGATATGTGCTATCATCTTCCAAAACTTGATACACTTAATCTTAATGATAATCAGTTCACTGGCCGAATTCCATCCAGTTTATCCAGATGTGGGGAGCTTCAATCAATGTCATTAGCATACAACAACTTCACCGACAGTATAATCGAAAAGTTTGGAAACGTATCTACGCTTAAGGCGCTATATCTCGGTTCCAACAGCTTGACAGGTACTATTCCATCTTCATTCGGCAATTTATCAATGCTGGAGGTGCTAGAATTAGGAAATAATAACTTGGGTGGAAAAATTCCTCCAGAATTGGGGAGTCTCTCAAATCTAAAGCGACTTAAGCTTCGGTTTAATAATCTTTTAGGTGTGATACCCCCATCAATCCTTAACATTTCTACTCTACGAGTACTAGATCTCACAAACAATACCCTTTCAGGCCATCTCCCATCAAGTACTGGACTGGGGCTTCCAGAACTTGAAGATCTCTATCTTTCCGACAATCAACTCAGTGGAACAATCCCCATCTCTATTTCCAATGCGTCTAAACTTGTCAACATAGACTTGCCATCCAACTTATTTAGTGGTTATGTATCCACAACCCTTGATAATTTTAGATTCCTGCAAGTGTTCTGTATACAAAATAATCGATTGACCAATGAACCTTCCAGTACTCCAGAACTGAAGTTTCTTACTTCTTTGACCAATTGCAAATTTTTGAGAAAAGTGTGGATTGCTCAAAATCCTTTCAGTGGAATCCTTCCAAATTCCATTGGCAATCTCTCCACATCAATGGAAAGTTTCATCGCTAGTGAATGTCAAATGAAGGGCACGATTCCAAGAGGAATCGGTAATTTGAGCAATTTGATAGACCTAGAGCTAAGCTACAATGATCTGACGGGCTCCATTCCTACAACATTCGGACAGTTAATGAAACTCCAAGGATTATTGCTTGATAGTAATAGATTACATGGTTCCATTCCAAATGATCTTTGTCACTTGATTTACTTGGTTAAGTTAGACTTGAGTACAAATGAGATCCTTGGATCCATACCGAATTGCATTGGGAATCTTACTTCGCTAGAAACACTCTTTCTAAGCTCCAACAAATTGTCTTCTAAGATACCGAAGGCCTTGTGGAGCCTTACGGATCTCCGGATTCTGAGCTTGTCCTCTAATTTTCTAAATGACCATCTACCTCTGGAAGTTGCAAACTTGAAGGTTGTGACGCAAATGTATCTATCAAGCAATCGATTTTCAGGCAATATTCCAAGCACAATGGGAGGTCTCCAAGAACTGATTAATCTCACCCTGTCTGAGAATAAATTACAAGGTCCCATACCAAAATCATTCGGCAGATTGATAAGCTTGGAATACTTGGATCTTTCACACAACAATTTGGCTGGTGAGATTCCAAAGTCACTAGAGGCACTTCATTATCTCAAATATTTGAATGTGTCTTTCAATAGACTACACGGAGAGATTCCTAATCAAGGACCTTTTCAGAACCACTTCACAGCTCAATCTTTCATGCGGAATGATGCATTGTGTGGTGAGCCTCGATTACAAGTCCCATCTTGTAACAATAATGCTACTGACCATGCTAAGCAATCAAAGGCTAGATTATTTCCACTGCTACTGAAGTACATCTTTCCGTTGTTGACAACAAGTGCAATAGTTGTGTGCATTCTCATAAGATGTTGCCAAAGGAAATGGAAAGTTCCAGTTGAACTTGATTTCGCGGCTCGAGAAACCCACATAAGGATTTCCTACCAAGAACTCGTATGCGCAACAAATGGCTTTAGCGAAGATAACTTGCTTGGGACAGGGAGTTTTGGCTCAGTATACGAAGGGATACTTTCGGATGGAATGGTTGTTGCCGTAAAGGTCTTCAATTTGCAAAACCAAGGTGCAGTCAGGAGTTTCAATGCTGAATGTGAAGTAATTCGGGGAATTCGTCACAGAAATCTCGTGAAAATCTTTAGTAGTTGCTCTAACTTTGATTTCAAAGCCTTGATATTCAAGTAAATACCTAATGGGAGCCTTGAGAAGTGGTTGTATTCTCACAACTATTGTTTGGATGTCACCCAAAGAATAAATGTTATGATAAATGTTGCATCTGCATTGGAGTACCTTCATTACGGATACTCAACTCCTGTGGTGCACTGTGACTTGAAGCCAAGCAATATCTTGCTAGATGAAGACATGGTTGCACATGTGGTTGACTTTGGCATTACAAAGCTCTTAGCAGCTGGAAGTGATCAATCTACAACACAAACTACGACAATGGCAACCATTGGGTATATGGCTCCAGGTGATGTTCTTATTTATGTAGTCTTAATTGTCATTAATGTTTCTTATAACGCATATTTAATGAAAATGAGAGCATCACTTACGGGGGGGACCTATATAAATTCCTTGCAATAGAATATCGTCATTGGGGGGCTTTTAAGGTTTATATCTTTTAGGGTTTATAATTTTTTATTATTAGTGTTTAATATTTAGGGTTTAGGGTTTATATTTTCTTTTAGGATTTTAAGATTATAACGTTTAGAATTTAATATTTATGTAATTTTTATATTTTATATTTTAATTTTTTTTTCTTTAACTTTATTTCTACTTCACTAATCCACTTGTCCTAACATTATCAAGCGAGGGACCTATATAGGTCCTACGGGTAACCTCCTCACGACTATATTTTATTAGTATTAATCCCTGTTCAAAAGCTGGCAATAACTCGGCCGAGTTACTTGGATTGATTTTAGATCTTGGTAGACCTATTGACTCGGGTTTGCTCAGCTCGATTCTGACTCAGGTGATGATAAAACTCAGCCAAAAACTTAAGTCATATATATGCATCTAAATTTAAAAAACTTTTCTACTTAAAGTACAAGCTAGCCCAGTATATATGCCATTGAGCGAAACGAAATATAAAACCATGCACACTTAAAATTGCTTAAATGATTTAAAATAACTTGGCACTCAAACTCAAAAATTTCAATTTCTTTGGATAAGGCATTAAAAAAAATGGCTTCTTGCAGTCATACCTTTATATGTTATGGTGTATTTATATTTATACCCTTATATTTTTTTACTTTTATTTTTATCGATCTGCTCTATTATTATAATTGTTGCGTTTGTACCGTTGACATTAAAATCTACAAACTTCTATTATTTATTTCGATTGAATGACCATAACAACCCTTAGAAAAATATCTATTATTTTGCATTCATCCTCCTATATATATTATCATATTTTTATATCTCTACTCCTCCATTTATCATAATTGTGAATTTGTACACTCGATGTTAAAAACCGCACAATGCACTCATTTGTTTTTCTCGTAATATGATCAAGGTAACTTTATAAATAATTTTCTATTAAAATCTAATGGAAATATTGCAAAACAAATTTTCATAACTCAACTCGACTCTACTCGGTCTAAGGTATTAATACCTAATAAAATGCCTACTTAATTTGTTTAAAACTAAATAGATTCGGGTCAAATATTTTTAATCAGTATTTTGGTTATACGAGAATCTACTTTATATCTTCTTTACATTTTAATAGATATAAAAACTTATATTACTAGGTTATTTTATTTATTTTTTGCAAACAAAATATGTAATATATCATTAAGGGTACAAATGTAATAACTTTTGCAAATAGAGGACTATGAATGCAAAAAAGTAATAACATAAGGGGATCATGAAAACAAAATAATACTTATAAAGTAAAAGGGGATTACGATCATTCAATAAAAGTAAGTAATGGAAGTTTGCATGTTTTAATGTTGGGTGTACAAATGCAACAATTGCGATAAAATACAGGAGATACAAATATAAAAAAAAAAATGTAGGTTTATAGATACACATACTCTATAATATAAAAGTATAGAGGCAAAAAGCCCAAAAAAAAAAAAAAAAATTACATTTGGGCAAATTTATTCTACTCTTATCCTGTAAGTGGAAATAAGTTTTTCTTTCCCTTGTTTTATCTATATATGTTTTCGTTTACTTAAGCTTGGTTTGCACTATGCTTTATTTGCCTATTGTCTTTCTTACAATCTCATTTACTCGTATTGTTTTTCTATCATATTATGAATTGTTTATTATTATAGAGTATGGCTCAAGTGGAAGAGTTTCAACAAAAGGCGATGTTTATAGCTATGGGATTACGATGATGGAAACATTCACACGAAAGAGACCCACAGATGAAATGTTTACCGGAGAAAAGAACTTAAGACGTTGGGTGTCGGACTCATTACCTAATGCAGTGATGGAAGTTGTTGATAGTAACCTATTGAGAAGAGAAGCAATACAAGTGGAGAAGGAGCAGTACTGTTTTTCATCTATCTTAAAATTAGCTGTGGAATGTTCAGCAGAATTGCCAGAGAAGAGGATCAACATGCGAAGGGTTACATCCAGACTTCAAGAGATCAAAATCAAGTTCCTAATGTAAGACTTGTGTAATTAATATACCAGTAAGATACGTATAGAAATATTACTAAAGTATATCTCATCATAATATGTATTAAATCTCCAAGATTATATATATATATATATATATATATATATATATATTAGTGGAAACCCGTGCGATGCACAGGTAGAAGAGTTGTAACTGTAACACGAAGGTAATAATAGTAACATTATTGTGTGTATTGTGTTGGAAATTATGATGAAGTAGATCAGGAATACGAAGGGTTAAAACAATCTACATTGTTGATCAACAAGCTTCAAGGCACAATCGGTTCACTTTCTTTTAGACAAGTTTCTCCCCCTCTGATCTGATCACGAATGCACTAAGGGGTTAGTGAGAAAAAGTCTTCAGGATACAATGAAGCCTCTGATCAAGATTCATTGTGATTCTCGGATGTGCACCGTCCGATCACAACAGGACACTCTGTATAAGGACTGATGATACCAATCACGTGATCGAAAGTCTTGAAGTTGTAATAGTCTCTCACTTAATCAAATCTGGACTAGATCGTATCTAGGACTGACTCGCACCATCAGATCTGAAGTAGGCTGATTCTGGACTGAATCTAGATGCTATGGAATGATTGAATGATCAGGATCTGTAGTCTATTTATAGACTTACATGTGTCTGTTCACCAACAGGCATGATGTTATTCCAACGGTTTGGATCAATCCTGAAAGGTCATATACCCTTTAACTCATCATTCACAAGGTGCAACCAAGATTCTACGGTCAGGATCTAATCCCTGTAAATGTACCTGTTCGGGTGACACCTCTATGATCAGGTGCAACCTGATCAGATGGTTCAGATCGTGTGTACATGATCAGACACGCCATCTGATGGTCCAGATCTCTTGGATCGATCATGTGTGTCTGATCGCAGGATCAACCCGAACCAGAATGGTTGAACCACCATCAGAACCTCAAGCCGCACCATCAGACCAAACAACAAATCAACCCGGTCCAACCGGATGGGCCACAAGTTAAAAGAAAAGGCTTCTACGCTTCTCGCCTGAACCTCAAACCGTACCATTAGACCAAACAACCAATCAACCCGGTCCAACTGGGTGGGCCACAAGTTAAAAGAAAAGGCTCCTATGCTCCTCGTGACACTGCGTACATAATGCAAAGTGCGCCCATTGCTCCTCAAGCACGTTTACGCATACACATATCCCAAGTGCAATGCACTATATCATTCGCTTTGCTTTTAAACACATAAGAAAAATAGAGCTTCCTTTATATAAATCCCCATCTTTCTTGTAGCTAACCAATGTGGGACAAGAGACTTCACAAATAAAAGAGGCTTTCCACACAAAACAAAAACCAAACTTTATTTTTTTGAAAAGATCCAATAATCTTCTACCATTTCCAAAATAATTATAGACTCTATTAATATATATAACAATAATATAGTGACGATAAATTCATTTTGCAAACTTCGGCATTATTGCGGAAATTCGTACATAGGTGATAAGTGTCTTTTGGACTTGAACTTTCACTTAGCATAGATAGCTCAAAGTTTATCAGGGTGCTATGATGAACGAATCTTGAACCAAGGACTTTCACACATACTCATTTCCAGGGGATAGAGTTGTCCTTTAGCTTGCACGTTAATGACCATGTGCAATATCCTGTTTCTTGAGTGATCTAGAAAACAGTCAAAATTTTCATAGGAAGCGGCCTGAATCCCACACTCACCTAGGTAAATCCACACAGGTGAATCTGCGAGTCACCTTTAAGGATTTATTAAGGATAATTGTATCCAGCTTCTCTCATGCAGATCCTGACACTCGTCAATGTCTAAGAATGAGGTAATTTCTAGTGTCCGGCTAAACCATACATTGAACTTGTTTGTACCCATTGAACTTTGTCTATAATTTCAAGACATAAGTTGAGTTTCCACCAAAGATGGTTGAAACGTAAATGACTTTAACCTCATTCTTGTGACGTCATATAGACCATTTCTTTAGCAAGATAATTCGTTCAAAGGATTAGCTAGGTATGAATTCGACTCTACATAATTGACCATAATTACTCTACCTTTGAGTAATTGTATCACAATCAGATGTCTACGACTTAAATGTCTTGATTTCCCGTTGTACGTCTTACTGATAAAAAGACTCTCACTTACACTAATTAAGGTTTACATCAGCCAGCTGTAAACACCCCATTTTGCACTAATGTGCAGTTTCTTTGTTTTTGCAGCTCCTTGATGGCTTGGCTCGAGAATTGGCAACTCCTGATCATCCTCTGAATTCCTTCTCTGCTATGTGCCCAAAATCCATGAAAATCTCATAAATCTATGAAAATAACCAAAATGCCCCTAACGACCCATTTTTTTTTATATACATCAAAACCCAATATTTTAATTTCTTTCAAAATCCCCTTTAAACTTATTCAATTTTCCATTTTTAATAAAACCCCAAAAAAAAAAGATTTTGTCTTCAAAAAACCCCTCCCATAAAAACCACAGCCAAACAGTCTCTTCTGGACTGTTCCATTCCTTCTATTGGGCTGAAGAAAACCCAGCCAAACAGTCTCTTCTAGACCCTTCCCATTCCTTCTCTTGGGTTGAAGAAAAACCACAGCCAAACAGTCTCTTCTAGACCCTTCCATTCCTTCTCTTAGGCTGAAGAAGGACCCTGGGCAAACAGACCCTAAGGGGTAATTTCTCCTTAAAAGGAGAGACCAACGAGAATGGAAAAAAAGAAAAGAAGAAGAAAAAAATCGAGAAACATCTGCAACTCGCCCCCACCTCCAGCTCCAATCCTTCTCTCCGGCCTTCCATCCACTCTCTGGCAGCAGCTCCGGTCATCTTCTCCGACACAACCAACCCCATCAAACCCAAACCATCTTTGAACCGGGTAACCGGTAAACCAGAAGAGAACGGGTGCCTAATACCTTCTCGGTCTCTCAAATAAACTCCCTTACCCAAATCTGGTTAGACCAACCTAATTTCACAATCTCGGTTCAATTTTAAAATCAATCAATCAACCAATGGATGACCATTCACACCTGAACTCAATGGATGTTGGCGACTCCAACTCCAACCGATCAACCTAAGGTCTACCCGACCCGAGGGCGATCACACCAGCGTAAACTATTAACTTTATATTAGGGATCTATCTGAGTAGGGGCTGGATTATGATCAAAATGATCATATCTCCTTATGACTTTTTCAATACAGTGTGATGGAGATAAAGTCAGTCAATTCACTTTTCTTAGGATTACATCAGCCTCTTCTAGATCTTTCATATCAAAGTTAGAGGGCAAAAACAATTTTGTTTCCTCCACCACTTCAAGGTTAGTACCAAAAATAAGCATGTCATCGAATATAATAACAAAAACATAGAATTAACTATAAATATGCTTATTTAATTTGTTAATCACAAAATAACACTATTAATCAAATTCCTCATGCTACTGCATAAGAGTTAGCATCAGGCCATAAAGAGATTCCTTTTCATAGCTAGGGAGAATAAAGCCTAATAGGTGAAATTCATGCAATAAGTGCATGTGTGTCAAAAAATAATCACTAGAAGACCGCGGAAATTTAAACGAAGGCAAATAAATAGAGACAGAAGTATAAGCATAAAAGAATCTATACAGCTTAATCAAATCAGTACAAGATACCAAGTACAAATAGAAAAATCTCATTCTTGAATAAGATAATACTTATCCGACTCAAATAACTACATCCTTTCTGATAACCATGGTGCAGAAGCTAATTTGCCATCTTTCCTTTCTGTCACCCTTTGCTAGTCTTCGCTAGTCTTGCATGAATGATTGCACTTGTATTGAGTCACCATTCATCTTCAATTCATATAGAATTGGCTTCGGACACTGTTGTAATGAGTTCTTCTTCATTGATCATATCCACTTGACTATCATGGACTTCTTTTGAAGATGACAGTGTAATGACCGGGTTTGACACAGAAGTGACAAGTTCCTTTCCTTGTCCTGATATCTTGCTTTTTGAAAAGCTTAGCATTTTTAGGCTTAAGTTTGGTATTCTTGGATTTATCTTCCTCAACCATATTTGCCTTCAAATGATTCCCATCTGCATCATCCTTCTTATCTCGATTATGAAAAAATTCCTCGAATCAAAGATAACATTGCAGAGATTCCAAGGTATGACACTTCTCTTCATACTTAAGCTTCTTCTTGTAGTTATTCCAAGTAAAGGGAAGTTTGTCGATAATGGTCCCTACTTGAAAATCCTCTACAAGCTCTATACTAGCAATTTTAATAATAAGTTGTAGTTCATGCACTTGTGCTAGAATAGACTTATCATTGATCATCTTAAAATTCAAATAACTACTAATTAACATTTTTTGATTACTTGCCTCTTGGTGCGGTACTTGATGTCTAAAGTCATCCACAAATATTTTTCCGAATGGATTGAACGATGTGTCATGTAGAGTGAGTTGGAGAGAGTATTCAGGATGTGTCCTCTACAAAGAATGTTGTATTCCTTTCTTTTCCTACTCTTTTCTTTCAATTCGAGTGTATCGTCATCGGAAAATTTTGGAATATCTTCAATATCATAATCAAGGATGTAGGCCAGCTTCAGAGTGGTTAGGAAGGCGAGCACCTTTTCTTTCCATCGGGTAAAATTGTAACCATCGAACCTATCTAGACGCACTAGGTCCTAATTCACAACTTGTCTCGATGAACCCTCCATTTGGTAGAAACTTGTCTAAAACTTGTTGGAAATTATGATGAAGTGGATCAGGAGTATGAAGGGTTAAATCTATTTGCACCGTTGATCAACAAGCTTCAAGGCACGATTGACTCACTTTCTTTTATACAAGTTTCTGCCCCTCTGATCTGATCGGGAATGTACTAAGGGGTTAGTGAGAAAATGTCTTCAGGATACAATGAAGCCTCTAATCAAGATTTGTTATGATTCTCGGATGTGCACCGTCCGATCACAACATGGCACTCTGTATAAGGATTGATGATGCCAATCACGTGATCGAAAGTCTTGAAGTTGTAATAGTCTCTCACTTAATAGGATCTGGACTAGATCGTATCTAGGACTGACTCGCACCACAGAATCTTAAGTAGGGTGATTCTGGACTGAATCTGGATGCTATGGATTGATTGAATGATCTGGATCTGTAGTCTATTTATAGACTTACACGTGTCTGTTCACCAACAGATATGATGTTAATCCAACGGTTTTGATCAATCCTGAAAGGTCATATACCCTTTCACTCATCATTCACAAGGTGCGACCAAGATCCTACGGTCAGAATCTAATCCATGTACACCTACCAATTCGGGTGACACCTCTATGATCAGGTGCAACCTGATCGGATGGTCCAGATCGTGTGTACATAATCAGACGCGCCATCTGATGGTCCGGATCTCTTGGATCGATTAGGTGTGTTTGATCGCAGGATCAACCCAAACCAGAATGGTTGAACCACCATCAGAACCTCGAGCCTTACCATCAAACCAAACAACCAATCAACCCGGTCCAACCGGGTGGGCCACAAGTTAAAAGAAAAGGCTCATACGCTCCTCGCCAGAACCTCAAACCGTACCATTAGACCAAACAACCAATCAGCCCGGTCCAACTTGGTTGGCCACAAGTTAAAAGAAAAGGCTCTTGATCGATCAAACACACCTGATCAATCCAAGAGATCTAGACCGTCAGATGGCGTGTCTGATCATGTACACACGATCAAGACCATCCGATCAGGTTGCACCTGATCATAGAGGTGTCACCCGAACTGGTAGGTGTACATGGATTAGATTCTGACTGTAGGATCTTGGTCGTACCTTGTAAATGATGAGTGAAAGGGTATATGACCTTTCAGGATTGATCAAAACTGTTGGATCAACATCATGCCTGTTGGTTAACAAACACGTGAGAGTCTATAAATAGACTACAGATCCAGATCATTTAATCATTCCATAGCATTCAAATTCAGTCCAGAATTAGCCTACTTCAGATCTGATGGTGCGAGTCAGTCCTAGATACGATCTAGTTCAGATCTGATTAAGTGAGAGACTATTACAACTTCAAGACTTTCGATCACGTGATGGGCATCATCAGTCCTTATACAGAGTGTCCTGTTGTGATTGGGCGGTGCATATCCGAGAATCACAATGAATCTTAATCAGAGACTTCATTGTATCTTGAAGACATTTTCTCACTAACCCCTTAGAGCATTTGTGATCAGATCAGAGGGGGAGAAACTTGTCTGAAAGAAAGCGAGCCGATCGTGCCTTGAAGCTTGTTGATCAACGGTGCAGATTATTTTAACCCTTCATACTCTTGATTCACTTCATCATAATTCCAACATATTGTTCATAATATTTACTACCACAGAAAATTGTATGTACCTATAACGACTAATTAATTCAAATAATGTTAGAAATGAGCAAAACTTACATGTTAATTGAAATTTTATCTCAATGTTTAAAAAAAATCATATAGAAATAAGTAATGGAATAGAGATTGGATAATGATAAAAAAAAAATTAAATAAGTAGTTTTCCTGTAAAAAGAAATTTTGAGTTATCAATATGCATGCATAAATAGGAATATAATTATAATTTAAAAAATTATATATTTTTTAATTACCTTGGAAGAAGCGTTCTCATGTTCATTAATATTGCACTCATATCCAATTGCAATGTTACCTTTCCTTTAATTACAATTGTTACACGATCAACACCTTTATGAATGTACTTATATAAGTATTGGATTACTTTTCTCCGTAGACAACATATAGCCATAGCATCTTGGTAATGTTGAATCATAATATGTGTACCACTGTAAAAGAAAAGATAATATAAATTTGATGGATCAACACCGATCAGGGGATTGGTGTAATTCTTATGATTGTTCAACGAACCCAAATGAGGGGGACCCAAGCTAGAGATAACTCCAAAAATATATATGGACCAAGGGCTCAAAACAGATGAACTCCAACCCACATGTATAACATAGATTGGCTTAAAGCGGCATAACTATTCATTCATTTATATGTGGTTTAATAGGTGGTTTAAAGGCTCCCTAGCCCTCTCTTCATTGGGTCAGCGGCTAGAGTGGATGCTATTAGCGTCGTTTTCTTCGATAAACGACCATGGTGCACGAACCTAAACACATACAGGTTTCATTCATCGGGTTAAGTGGAGTGACTGATGCAAATTGGGATATGAGTAAGTGTGTATTGTTCAAACTAATCTAAACAAACCACAATACATGATCAAAACGCACACTTCAATAATCAACCCCTCATTCATCAAACCATTCAATTAGACCACATACATCAAAATAAATTGAACCACAAATCACATCAATGCACATATGTGTATGTGTGAAATTGAACCATAAAAGCATGACATGCCAATTGATCTACACAAATCATACATCAAACTAGAACCTAAAAATAATAATAAAAACCTAAATATGCTAAATAAAATTGAACCATAATCAATATTTATAATATTGTTAATGACAACCTTGTATTAAGAGCCTCTATCCTACCCAACCCAAATGAAACCTATTTAAACTGGATGTATAAAACGTTTATAATATAAAATCCTCTTTTATCTATACAATGACTTTGGCATCTTTGTATCTCATTTATTCTTAAAAAAGATTACATTTTTTTTCCCATTTATTCTTAAAAAAGATTACATCTTTTTTTCCCATTTATTCATAAAAAATATTAATGTATATAAGCCTTTCAAAAATGCTTATAAAATATTAGTGTACACCAATATCTACATTGCCCTAATAAAAGCCCAGTATATTTGATAGACACATAACTCATTTTTATAAACACACACACATAACTCATTTATATGAACACACATAACTCGTTTAGGCAAACATGTTTACAACTAGTCCCAACCCGACCCGTTGCCAACTTAAAAAAATTATGTTCAATAAATATTTTTATAATATTTATTAATATTTAAAAATTAAATGATGTTATATTTTAGTCTAATTTAAATTTAATATTAAAAATAATTAATTAAAAAAAAACTGGTTAGGTAAACCCAACCCGTTTATTAACGGGTTGGGTTTGATCCGTCCAAATTAGTAGAACATTTCTTTGATTGAATGTGTTCTCTTATTGGTATCTTCCTCACCACCTGGTACGGTTTCGTACTTTTCTTCTGGTTCTTAAATAATAGCAAGAGGATTCTAAAAATGAAGGTTGAGATTTATGATAGGATGTGGCTCATTAGGCTTGTCAACGGGTCGGATTCGGACAGAATCGTAATATATCTGAATCTGATCCGATAGTAAAATCCGAAAATCCGATCCCAAATCCGACAGATCATAAAATGGATGATTCGAATTTGAATTCGATTAAGGATTCGAATATCCAAATCCGATCCGATAAGCTGTACAGTCAAAATAACCGAAACTCAAACCGAATTGCTGTCTCAGATTGGTTCGGTTTGACCCCAAGCTTAAGACTTTAGATAGTTGCCTAAGGCAGCCCAAGGTAACAATTTCTACGCCCAAGCCCACTAATACTTACTATTTATTATTATTTTAAAAATAATAATAAAAATAAAATTTAATTTTAAAACACTTAGACCGATGGTAGAACCGGTCCGGTCTACCTTCTTAAGCCATAGCAACATTAATGAGCTACCTATCTTAATGGCAATGCAAAACTTCTATTTATAATACATCTGTCCGGCGCGCACGACAGACCCATGCGCGGGGCGCCCCATGCAGCCCATGCGCAAGGCGCGCGCGGCAGTCTCATGCGTTGGGTGCTGCTGCGCAACAGGCCCATGGGTGTGGCGCACGTTGCAGCCCATGCCAGGGGACTGGAAAGATGAAATGAATCTAAAAAAACCAAAATAAAATATAAGAGGAAACTTTTTAGAGATTAGAAGAGTTTTAAATTAATTAATTAAATAAATATAATTATAAAATCCAATACATATTTTAATATGTATCCAAATAACTATTATATTTGAATTTGATATGTAATATTGTTGAAAATTAGTCAATTAGAATAGTTTTAAATTATTAAGAATTTTTAGAATTATTTTGAGTTAATTTCATTGAGAAAATTTTAATAAATTTATTATTATTGTTATAAATGCTAATTTGAGTATTCTCTATTTTTTTGTTTAGGTTTTTTATCTATAGATATTGAGTTACCCATTTAGTATTTACTAGGATTGTAACTTGTAAGTTTGACTCGATCCACCTAAATCTTGTATGACCCAACATAGATACTTGGATAGACTGAACTCATATTTGATCGATAAAATAGTTTATAAAACAAAATAAGTAGAAGCAAGAAAAAGATACAAACATGGTGATTGCAGATTGTACACGAGATGTGTACTAGTTCTCACAAAAAAAGAAACAATACGCTTAAGGCATATTCCACAAAATGTTAGTTTTGGTTTGGGCTTTGGTCAGGCTCATTTTTGAGCTCGAAGTGGAGTACGAGATGGGCGGAAGTTTGTATATGGAACCAACATCTTCTTTATTATTTTTTAATTTTAATAAAATTTATATATTTTGTTATAAGTTAACTCCTTTTTAAATATTTTACAGGATTTATTAATATATTTATAATGTTTTTAATAATTAAATTTATTATTTGAAATTAACTAAATATAATTATTATTTATCCAAATAATTATAATATTTGAATTTGATATGTATATTTCTTGACAATTAGAAGAGTTTTAAATTTTTAGAGAGTTCTAGAATTATTGTTAAGATAATTTCACCCAAACATATATTGTTGTTGCTTGTTATAACTATAAGTCTATAAGTTCTATTTTAAGTTAAGATTCTTTTAATGTGATTAGAATTAATAAATAATTATATATTATATTTCTTTTTGATATTTCAATTTTTAAATAATTAATTTTTATTATTATTAAAGATGGTTTGGAGATAATAACAAATGATATTTTTTATGACTTTAGCCTTTCGCTTATATATATACATTATATATATAATTTATGTGTCATCAGGGAGTTGGCGTGGTTGTAAGGCACCTATATTCCTTACAGAAGGTGTAAGGTTCAAGTCCTCCCCTCTACATGTTTTTCATATATAATATATATATATATATCGGATTGGATCAATACACATCCATTCGATCCGATTAAATTTCGGATCGGATCACTAAAATCCATTACCGAATCCGGGATAATTGGATCGGATCCGGATCATGATCCGATCCGTTGACAGGCCTAGGTCTCATAAGGATAAAAGAAAATCCAAATTTTATCAATTAGAACATGAAAAATATTGAAATTTCGGAATTCAAATTAAAAACACTAAAATATAACCTTTTAGTTCTCGAGAAGCTGCAGATCTCAAACTCGCCTGAGCCCAACCTGTTGCTGCTCTGACAAAATACGTTCAATAAATAATTTTATAATATTTATTAAAATTTAATATATTCAATGATGCATTTTTAGCTTAATTTAAAATTATTATTAAAAAATAATTAATTAAAAAAAACAGGTTAGGTGGGTTCAACGTTCTTCCGTCCCCATGGATAACACAAGTTCTATTTTTTTTCACACTACGTGTCCATTTTTTTATTTTTTATAGTTTTTTTTTATAGATTTATTGTGATCAACATATTCTACCTACAGTCTATATTATTTAATCTATTATCGTGAAGCCAAACTCTATAATGTTCGATATAATCATTGATACTATTGCTTGGATAATTGTTTCAGGCCGTATAAGGAGCGTTTGAGTCTACAAACCTTGTGTTCTTGCCCCCTTGGCCACGAAACCCTCAAGCTGATCCATATGAATCTCTTCTCATCCAGTTCTCTATTGAGAAACGTAATTTTGACATCCATCTGATAGAGTTCCAAATTCAAGTGTGCGACAATGGTTAGAATGAGACGAATTGAGGCAAATCTCACTATTAGTGAGAACGTTTCCTCGTGGTCTATATTATCTCTCTAGGTATAAACTTTTGCCACGAGACGGGCCATGTATCTCTCTACACTTTCCATGTTCCTTGCACTTGACTTTCAGAACTCACTTGTTCCCAATGGCCTTGCATCTAGAGGGAAGATCAAAATGTTCTCAAACTTGGTTCTTTTCCATGGAATTCATTTCATCTTGCATTACAATCATCCACTTCTGCGAAGCAGGTGATGATAACATCTCCTGGTATGAACCAGACTCATCATCATAGAGAGTGGCAGTCATGAACGAATCATCCTCAATCGTAAAATGATGACGAGAAATCAATCCAAGATTACTCATATGCATGGAATTGCTAGAATCTATGTTATCTTGGACACTCCCACTGGGCAATAATCCACTCCCACTGTCCATAATATCCGTAGAATCCATAAGATGCTATTAAGAACTGGCATTTTCATTGGTGTTTGGATATGGGGTGATCGCCGCTGATCCTAACTCTGGTTCATTTATCTCGAAGAGCTCAAGATTCATCACTGGTCTCTTCTTTCGTGGGAAATCATCCTCAATGAAATCCACATCACGTGACTCAATTTGTGTTAGACCCCCGTCAGTCTGTTCAAGGATAAAGACGTATTCCTTAGAGTACTTTGAGTATCTCTCAAAGATGCATTTAACGGCTCTCTTGTCTAGCTTCTCTCTCTGGTGGGAAGGCATATGAACATAACTTGTCAACGCCAATGGCCTCCTGCGAGTTAGGTTAGGCGCTTTGCTCGTTCACAACTGGTATGGTGTGTAAGAAACTGACTCTGTAGAAACACGGTTCAAGATGTTGGTCGCACACTAAAAAAAAAAGAGTTTTTACTGGTGCTATTTAACAGCGGTCTAATAAAACCCGCCGTCTAATATTGTTATATCGGCGGTTTTTATTAGACCGCCGAGCAACTCCTTTCGCGCGAAAGAAATTCGGCCAAAAATAACCTTTTCCCGCCGTCTCTATACGAAGATAGTTATGGTATAGAGACGGCGGTCTTGAGGAAATAGATTTAACGGTCGGCTACCCCGTGAATCACCCCTTTCTCTTGCCCTTTCTTTTTCTCATTCCCTCTCGCGCCTTCTCGTCTGCGTTGCTGCTGCCTTCTTCGTCTTCAATGGCTGGAATTGCCGGAATCAAAGCTGCTCTGCCATCCCGAGTCTAGGTCTTGTGTTTTTCATAATGGTTGGATTTCGGTTGGTAAGGACACGAAGGGTTCGTCTGCTCAGTTGCAGTTGAGTGTTAGGGCAGAGCCTGATCCGAGGTTCGTGTTTGAGTTTGATGGAGAGCCGGAGTGTAGTCCTCAAGTCTTTCAGATCCAAGGAAACATTAGGCAACCGGTTTATACTTGCAAGTTCAGTTTCAGAAACTCCGGTGACCGGAATCAGAGATCCAGGTCAGTACTACTCGTCAGTTAGGATATCAAATGTTTATATGACTAATTCAATTTCAGTTTTCCACTTTTCTCGGCGAACTAGGGTTTCACTATTTATTTTCTTTTCTTTTTTTTCAAAAATTTCTTACTTTCACTAATAGATCTAAGAAACAGAGGCATTTTCGTGCCTGAACAATTTTGAATCTTTGAATAATAAGAGCTTTCTTTCTTAAATCATGATAAAAGCTAGGGTTTCTTTAATTCGCGCGTTTCGCTTACGTTATAATCTTGTCTCGAATGCTAATTAGAGTGTTTAAGAAGCTGACTTGCTTCCAATTTAAGATTCGATATAGCTTGTTCGATTCCCGTCGGCTTCGGCTTCGTCTTCGAGTACATTCTGTTTCTTCTAGTATAGAAGAGGCTTCGAACTACATAGCTGCGGCTCCCATTCTTCTTCCCAAATGACCATGGAAGCAGGTGAGGAATTTTTTTAATTATTATTATTAGCTTAGTTAGCTGTATCTCTAATAGCTAGGGTTTGCTAATTTTAGCTTCTCACCAACCAACCAACCACCCAAAATCTCAGTTGCTTTGCAGGAAGCTCCATCCCATAGATATTGTTTAGGGTTTCAGAGGAGGGAGATATATCTGCGGCTATGATGATTCCGGCCTGATATGAATTGGTGGATTGGGTCCTTTTTCAAGGCTTATGCACGGTGGATTGGGTCCTCAGTTTTTGTGGAAATACAGTGAGTGATATTGTCTTCATCAAGTAAATTTACTTTGTGTCATTACACTGTTTCAATGATTCCTTTGAAGCATGTTTTACTGCTTTAGTTTTTGCTTTGTATCCAGTTCATGGTTGAGTCCAATTGTATGGAACATTTGTGTTTGGGAAGATAGATACCTTCAACTATGGTTTGAAGTTCTCATTTGGGTGAGGGTGAGGGTGTGGTGTTAGTGGTGGTGGGGTGAGGTGAGGATGAGGGTGGTGTGTTAGTGGTGGTGGGGTGAGGTGAGGGTGAGGGTGAGGGTGGTGTGGTGTTGGTGGTATTGGGATGAGGGTGAGGGTGAGGGTGTTAGAATCATTTTTCTTTCCTACCTCTCTTATAAGTTTTTGATTGCTTGATGTTTGTAAAATGTTTAGAGAACTTTTTTTGTTCACTTTGTTTACTAGTCTCGACTGTGTTTAGCATACACAAACTGAATTTTGTTATAAGAGTTCAATTAGTGTTCATTTTCATTGACTTTTCTTCCTTGGACAGTTGCAGATACTTTATTGGTCTATGAAAGATACACTATGGTTAGAATCTTTTTAAAAAAGATGTGATATATTAGATTGCTGCTCGTCTTTGTCAGCGGCAATCTACAGCTTATCAGTCAGGTATTACGGTTCCCTCCTACACCTGAGAATGATCCTCCTTATTTATAATAGATTGATCTGTTAGTTTATGTTGCTTTGTTGGCTAGTTATTGAACTCGGGATGATTTGGAACTATAGTTGAGTGAAATCCTAGAAGCCATGGTTAGATGAAAACCTCCTGATAACCAATTGGGACCAGAAAATGCATTTAAATGGTAATCTTTCTCTCCCTCTCTCTCATACTGATCTTACACTATTCACAATTCGTGAATCATGAGTTGACTTATGGTTATGGTTTCATGAATTGGAGAGATATCATTCTCTGTAAATTCTCCATGAATTGCCATATAAATAATAAAAATCCAGGTTTTGTGGTCACTTAATGGCTTAGCTAATTTTTTCATACTTGTCATTAACGTCCCTTGGTTTTGTTTAAGTTATTTTCCAATGTAATTTGCAGTTAAGCTGTGATGGTTTCCTTGGTTTTGTGTAAGTTATTTTTTGTAAAGACGAATCTCAATTGGGTTTCTTCTACCTGCAGGTTGCATTTTGCAATATTTTTGCACTTGGTTGCTGATTATTGTTTGGTTGTGAAAGCCAGTGGCCACCTCATATCAGGTTGTATATTGTATCATTCTCAGTGAAGAAATTGTTTATTGTAATTTATTTAAATTTCATTATAACACTTGTCCGAATTGTAAAATCCAATGTTATAAATTGGATAGAACATGTAATACATACAACTGAAAGAAAATGTTGGACTAACTTGTACATATATACACTAGGGTACTGGACTCTTATTTGTTAGTGTTATAAAGTTGACTTGAGAAAATCAGTTATGTGGGTTTTGTGTTTGGAAGATTGTAGAAGGTGTAAGAATAGAATGGGATTTGTTGATGCAGCATAGATGCAGAAACATTTAGTAACCATGTAGAAATAGCGTAATTTTTAAAAAAAAAAAAAAAATGGGAATTAACGGCGGTCCTAATATAGGACCGCCGCTTATGTCAATGTAAAGAACGGCGGTCAACGGCGATCCTATAAAGACCGTTGTTACTATCTGAACTATTAACGGCGGTTGAAGACCGCCGATGATAGCCTAGAAATTGACGGCGGGCTTCTGGCCCGCCGTCAGAACCACCTATAAATCTTTCCCCGACGGGGGATAAGGCGGGGGTCTCTTAGACCGCCGACTTATTAAAAGACAGTGGGCTTTACATATTAGACGGCCTTTTGAAACTGCCGATAAAAACCACATATTTTGTAGTGGCAATTATCAATGCTTTGGTCCGAAAACTAATGGGTAGGGACGCATGTATCATCATCGACTTCACAATGTCTAACAAAATACGGTTCTTTTTCTCTGTGATACCATTGTGCTGAGGTGTGCCTGGGATTGTCAATTGCCTATGGATTCCCTTTTCTTCACATAACTCTTTAAACATATCAGATAAATACTCGCGTCATTTATAGGTACGGAGACACTTCATGTGTCAATTCAATTTTTTCGTGACTTCCGCCAAAAAGCACCTAAAGCAATTTAATGCTTCTAACTTGTGGAAAATCAAGTACACATAACCGTATCACGTGTAATCATTGATGAATGTGATGAAATAAGACTCTCCGTAGTGGTACCTAACATTGATTGGTCAATATATGTAATAATTGACTAACTCTAAAGGAACGTGTGCTCTAACTACCTTACCAAATGATTTTCAACATGAATTACTGGCCAAACAATGCTTACAAACAGGTAACTGAACTTTGGCAAGTGATCCTAGTAGACCTGCTTTCGCCCATCGGTTCATCCTCTCTATCCTTGTAGGGCCTAGTCTACCATGCCATCTCAATGAATCAGAAATGATAACATCATAATCATGGAAAATCAAATTAGAAACCAAATTTGCACCACTTGAATTATCAATATCAAGCTTAAACATTCCACAGAAATAAATCCCCTACTATATAAAACTAACTCTATAGAAATGGAGATGAAATCTCTACTAAAAATGACAGAAAAACTTAGTCTAAGTAACTCTATTATTGAGATGAGGCTACGACGAATGGCGGGTGCATAAAGTACGCAATGAAGCATCAGTGCGTGGGTCTCTCGCGTCTTCAGCAGGTGAATGCAACTCCTAGCACACTCACACTGGTATTATTCCTATGTATACTTTCTAACTCCCTGCTGGTATTTGTCTGTAATCCACGAACCCGTCTCGCTCTCTGGTTATGTGCTTGCTCGCCCTAGAATCTACAATCCAATCAAAACTAGAATAAGCAAATAAGACATCGGTGCAAATAATTTAACAATAGCTAGAGGTTGGGTCAGTTTGTACTTGCTTCTGCTCAGTGCAATTGCTTGCTCACTCCCAAGTGCAGGAGTTCGAAGAAATATAATTCTCGGTGAGTCCGAGGTCGAACCACAGAGAGCA
>JAUPMG010000005.1:8448396-8478602 GCA_031762675.1 Pachysandra terminalis
TAATTCTTCACCAAACCTGAAAATAAACATAAAAGCATCAATTCTCTCAATTAAGCTTGGCAAGAAAGACTAATAAATATGAATAACAAAGTTAAAATGGTAAATGCTAGGCACTTATCACAGATGTCATTCGAAGATGACATCTAAGGGTGAGAGTGTAAACATGCCTTTGAAGGCCTTTCCTTTGGGGATTTCCTTCGAAGTACGATGTGATATGTTATCTGAAGGTGGTTAGCCTCCTGTGTAATGAAAAACTGACCATCTTGTGGTGGTTAGCCGTGAAAAATAACGAATTGACCATCTTGTGGTGGTTAACCATGAAGAAATAACGAATTGACCATCTTGTCGTGGTTAGATGTGAAAAATAACGAATTGACCATCTTGTTGAGGTTAGCCGTGAAAAAAATGATAAATTGATCATCTTATGGTGGTTAGCCGTAAAAAAATGACGAACTGACCATCTTATGGTGGTTAGCTGTGAAAAATAACGAATTGACCATCTTGTGGTGGTTAGCCGTAAACAAATAACAACGAGGGCATGCCCACCGAGGGCATGCCTGCGAAGGGCAAATGCTAAGTGCAAGTGCTTTCCAATATATGATCATTCAAAGGTGAGTATACCTTTGATCGAGTGCATGTCACATGTATGCCAAAGGCATGTAAGTGACAGATATAGTAGATATGTATATACATGAAAAGGTAATACAACTACATATGATGTAAGAGAATAAATAATATATCACCCACACTCTCTCTCATGACGTCATCAAAATGATGATACAAAGAGAAGAGAGCGCAATGAATGTGAATTCAATCATGGGAAAAAAAACCACCCAGCACTCAGTTGCATTCAACTGAGTTCATGGTCGAAGGGGGCCGAGGGCAAAGGCCGAGCGCAGGGATCGAGTGCAAGGCTCGAGTGCAATGGGCTGAGTGCATAGTTCGAGTGCAAGGCTCGAGTGCAACGCTTGAGTGCAATGGGCTGAGGACATGGCTTGAGTGCAAGGCTCGAGTGCAATGGGCCGAGTGCAAGGCTCGATGATATGAAAGATCATAGCGACTAATATACAAAATTTACTCAAGTATATCATCGTCTGAAGCTTTGGTTTAGTGGTGTGAACTTCACATACTCCTTTGTGAAGACAAGGTTTCAATTCTTATTACCAACAAAATAATTGCATTTTTGGTCTATCTGGGAAAACATGGGCAGGCTTGGGTCGTGCAGGTCCGAAAGCCAGCCCGCACTGGGCCGAAGGATAACTCGAGTGCCAGGAGCCGAAGGCGGGTATCGAAGGCATGGGGCCAAAGGTCGAATGCAAGGGGTTGAGAGAAGGCCCGCGTGCGGAGGAGGCTCGCAGGCCAACTCACGAGCACGAAGGAAGAAGGCCGAGGGAAAGGCCCGCTTGTGGAGGAGGAGGCCGCAACTCGCACGAAGGATAGACCCGAAGGCAAGCTCGTGCGAAGGAGGCCAATTCGCGTGAAGGACAGGCCCGAAGGCAAGCCCATGCGAATGAGAAGGCCGAAGGAGGCGAATTCGCGAGAAGGACAGGCCCGAAGGCAAGAGCGCGCGGATTAGGATGGATGAGGGTTTTCAAAATTTACTGAAAGTACCCCGTGTACTACATAAATTTCATAAAAACCCCGAATGCAATTTCCTTCCCAGGAAAGTCAAGAAATGCAAATTCCTTCATAAAAATGTCCGAAATGCCAATTTCTCCACAAAAATAAGGCTTCAGATGGTCAAAATGCGTAGGAACAAGGTCCAGAAGGACCATACGAACATAAAAGGGGACTTTATGCAAAATAAGAGTACTAAAACCAATAAGGAAAGAACCATAAAGGTGGTCATGCCTCTTAGAAGGCTTGTAATATGAGTTGTGTTTGTAGAAGTACGTAGAAAAAACGTCCTCAGTGATGTCGCCAAATGGTGATGCGGAATTTGTGCTACTTGACCCGCTTTAAGCCGTTGATCGGGATCGAGCTACTTAAAGGGGCGTAAACCACGCGAGCACGTGACGACGTCGTGTGTCGATGGTTTTCGCACGACCCGAAGTTGGAGAAGGTATTGTTTGGTCACGTGGGGGTCCCAACCGTCCGCCTAAACCGTCACACGGCCGTTCGGACGGCGCTACGCCTATGATCGACAAACATAAATAAGAAGAAGAAGGGGGGCGAGCCAATATAGAGAGATACACATAATTTTTACGTGGTTCGAAAATATGCCTAGTCCACAGGGGTTGCCTCATAGGAGATCTTTTCCACTATTTAGAAGTTCATGGAATACAATGAACACGCCAGTCATACGAGGATCAAGAAGGAAATAAGAAAGAAATGAGGGAAAGAAATAGATAGAGGGAATGTAAGGAAAGAGATGTTTCCTTCGGATACAAGAAGTCGCACGCATAATAGCAAATATGATCTTCCCTCTCCTCCATTTGCCTTTCAGATATTTCAGCTCCTTTCAGATGTTCCGATGAAATCGATGGAAGGAAAGAGATATATCGAGATGATCTCTTTATTTTGTTTTGAACCAGTCCTTTTATAGACTGTTTTTACTTGGCCTCCAAGTAAACTTAACCTGTAAGAAAACTTAGGCTTGAAGTATACTTAGCCTGTAAGAAAACTTAGACTTCAAGTAAACTTAACCTAGAATGAATAAAAATATCTGATGCAGGTAGATAACTCAAAAGAGCCGGGTTGGGTCAAGTTAGACCAAGTTGAACAGGTTAGATCGGGTTGGACCGGGTTGGACGGCGTCAAACCAGGTCAAGTGACCCATTAGACCCATCGTCCATAGGTCAAGCATGTGACAAACAGGTCAAGCAGGTGACACGTGGCTGCTTAATTAGGTCACTGGATCATCAGCATCAAGACTTTACTTTAACTCGACTCCATATCATATTTTACATTTACACTCTTAGAATAATAGTGATTCCAAGCCGCAGCGGATCAGGGGTGGGTGTGTGTGGGCAGCACTCTTTTGGCCCACGTCACCCAAAATTATGACCGCACGTGTGAAAAAAACAAAAATAGTTATTATGTTTCGTTTTTCACATGAAATTCGGTGACGTGGACGAATAGTGTCGCTCGCACTGCAAAGCCACCTACAGTACCACCTCACTCACCCGCACTGCAAAGCCACCTGCACATGGGCAGAGCTACATAGGAGCGAGAGGGGCAACTGCCCCCTTAATTTTTTAAATATTTAAATTTAACAGTAGCTTTTGTAACATATTACAAAATGGCCCTTTCAAATTTTTTTTACCCCCTAGAATTTTTCTGTTGTCCACTCTCAACATTTTTTGTTTCACTTTTGTATTCTCACTCAATAGGAGTGTCAATTGGTTTGGTCTAAATCGAAAACCGAACAAACCAAACTGATAAAAAGTCGATTTCATTTTTTTTCTCCCATTTAATTGGTTTGGTTATAGTTTAGAAAACAAAAACCGAATTAATTTAGTTCGGTTTACTGTTAAGGCTTAGATTAAAACGAACTGAAATAACCGAAGTAAATTATATACACACACGTATGTATGTATAACATAAAAACTAGTATTAATTTTGTCTTCTTTTTATCAAAAATAACAACGAAACTTCATTGGTGCTTCTTACGCTACTATCATTCTCACTCTAGAAAACCAGCATTGACCGCACTAATTTCAAGCATTTAGTTTCTTGGTGGGACGAAACTCGCATTGGTGCTTCTTCTGCAACTATCAATCCTCTCACTCTAGAAAACCATCGTTGACCAGGAAGAGCTGTATTACCGTGATGTCGGGAGAAAGAAACGCTCAAACTCTTTAAACCAAAACAAATAAAAATAAAAATAAAACTACAAAAATGTCTATATATGTAAAGAATCCCCATTCTCACTCCACATCCACAAACCACAACTCTTTCCGTCTTTTTCTCCATTCTCAAGTCCCAAACCGCTGTCTAGCATGGGGAATGCATACCTTGTATACAGTACTGCTTTAGCATTTCTGGTGCACTGCTGTGTAGCCGAGTCTTTAAATAAATATTACAGTGATGAGTCTGCTCTTCTTGCCTTCAAAGCTTCTATCACCTTAGAGTACCCCAACCACATCCTACAAGACAACTGGTCCACAAGGACCAGCTACTGCAACTGGATTGGAGTCTCATGTAGTCGTCGTGGCCACCAAAGAGTCACGGCCTTAAACCTTCCTAACATGGGTCTCAGAGGCACTATTGCCCCACAATTGAGGAACCTCTCCTTCCTCACCATCTTCAATATTGAAAACAATAGCTTCCATGGACAGCTTCCTGACGAATTGGGTCACCTGTGTCGACTGAAACTGATCAATTTGCGACACAACCAGTTTACTGGAAGCATCCCTACATCTCTGGGTGTTCTGCCTGACCTTCGTCGCTTGATTCTCTCTAACAACAATTTCACAGGAACAATTCCAACTTCCCTCTTCAACATCTCAAAACTAAAGTGGTTAGGTTTATCAGGAAATCGTCTACATGGAAATATTCCAGAAGAGATTGGGAACCTTGCTGCACTTCAACAACTTGGTCTTGCCAACAATCAGCTCAGTGGTGAGATTCCATCAAGTTTGTGCAGATGTCGACATCTTCACTCTATGTATCTATCAAGTAACAACTTCAAGGGAAAAATTCCTCCAGAGATAGGGAATTTATCTATGCTCACCGAGTTATCTTTTGCCAATAACAGCTTCACAGGTACCATTTCAACTTTATTTTGGAGGTTATAAATTGTAAGAGACGTGTAATGGTTCCTTCACATTCTTGTCTCAACTGTAAGACCTCAAGCAATCTTTCTTAAGACTGCATCTCTTCTTGAAGTGTCATCTAAGTAATCTGATGGGTTATACCCTCTGTTTTAAAAATGGGATAGACAACGTCCTAGGAAGGAAGTCTGACAGATCCGAGTGACTCGACGATTTAGGCCGAGTCAACTCGGGAGTCAGACTTAAAAATATTATTTATTTAATTAATAAATATTAGCAAAATCGAGCAAACTTGAATTTTTATTCTTTATTATTAAGAACCAGAAACGAAAATATGCATTTAAATTTTTTTGTTACATTCTATTTTCTTTATTAATAACCCATAAACGAACACGTATAATCTTAAAAATAAAATAAAAAAAACCATTAGAATTTTTTGTTTATTAAGAACCAAAAACTAACATGTAACTGGTATTCAACTAGCCGGAATGTTGTCAGAAAATCAGACAGTCCACAGTTTTAAGTCTCGGGATCACGGATCGGATCGGTCCCAGCCGATACCGATCTGGATCGGCGATACCGGCCAGTCTAGATCCGGTACAGAAGCCGGATTGCCAAAAAAAAAAATGGACTGGCGGTACTGGTCGTCAGAACTACGGTACTAGTCACCAGAACTATGGTAACAGTCGCCGAAACTGCAGTACCAGTCATCGGAATGGTGGTACCGGTCACCAGACCGGTTGGGACCAGTCAGTATCTAACCGGTCCAGGTCAATGCTTGTTGGACCGTTCCATTTATAAATTAAAAAAATAAAATAAAATAAAAAACTTTGGATCGGTTGGACCGGTTGTACTAACCGGTCCATACTAGTATCGGTTGGACTGGTCCGATCCAAAGCCACTTGATACAATAGCTGTATCGGGACTTAGGATCAGACCGGTCCTGGCCGATCCAGGTACTGACCGGCAGATACAAACCGGATCGGTCTGATCCTTGAAACCTTGGGATAGTTGACCAGCAAACACGTTCTCTTCTCTAGCAGTTCAACGCTTGCGGAGAAAAATAGACCTACTTTATAATGCTTTTATAATAGAGGGGTAAAATTGAACTTTTACATATACTTGAGGACATTTTTGTCCTAACGAGTTAACTCGATCGACCCACACGATTTACTCAGCAGAATTAACCGATTCAATCAGGTTCAAACCTGATTCACAAGCTGGTCAAACCCTTCTGAGTTTATGTACCGAGTTAACTTGCAAACTCAGCGATCCGATTTAATCGGTCCGAGTTAACGAGTTAACTCCCGATTTTTTATACAGAGGTTATAACATCTCAAAAAAGTTGGTAATCAATCTCATTACACCAATAATTATAACATTACGTATGCATTACAGTATTTGTATGATTATCACATATTCCGAGGAGTTAAAGAGAGCCTTCTGTTTCCCATTAACTAAGAGTGTTGTTAGATTCATTTCTCTAATAATGGAGATATATATATATATATCCTGGTCTTGGCAGGTTCAATTCCAAAGGAGATTGGTCATCTTCTGAATCTAGAGAAGTTGACGCTATCAAGAAATCATCTGACAGGATCCATACCGCTTGCGATGTTCAACATCTCTTCTTTAAGGTTCATTGATCTGGGTTACAATGGTCTGTCCGGTGGTCTCCCAATAGATATGTGCTATCATCTTCCAAAACTTGATACACTTAATCTTAATGATAATCAGTTCACAGGCCAAATTCCATCCAGTTTATCCAGATGTGGGGAGCTTCAATCAATGTCATTGGCATACAACAGCTTCACCGACGGTATAAACGAAAAGTTCGGAAACGTATCTAAGCTTAAGGCACTATATCTTGGTTCTAACAGCTTGACAGGTACTATTCCATCTTCATTCGGCAAGTTATCAATGCTAGAGGTGCTTGAATTGGGAAATAACAACTTGGGTGGACGAATTCCTCCAGAGTTGGGGAGCCTCTCAAATCTAAAGCGACTTACCCTTCAGTCTAATAACCTTTCAGGTGTGATACCCTCATCAATCCTTAACATTTCTACTCTACGAGTACTAGATTTCACAAACAATACCCTTTCAGGCCATCTCCCATCAAGTACTGGACTGGGGCTTCCAGAACTTGAAGATCTTTATCTTTCCAACAATCTACTCAGTGGAACAATCCCCATCTCTATTTCCAATGCCTCTAACCTCATCAACATAGACTTGTCATCCAACTTATTTAGTGGTTATGTACCCACAACCCTTGATAATTTGAGATTCCTGCAAGTGTTTTGTATACAAAATAATCAGTTGACCAATGAACCTTCCACTCCAGAACTGAAGTTTCTTACTTCTTTGACCAATTGCAAATTTTTGAGAAAAGTGTGGATTGCTCAAAATCCTTTCAATGGAATCCTTCCAAATTCCATTGGCAATCTCTCCACATCAATGGAAAGTTTCGTCGCCAGCGAGTGTCAAATGAAGGGCATGATTCCAAGAGGAATCGGTAATTTGAGAAATTTGATTGAATTAGATCTAAGCTACAATGATCTGATTGGCTCCATTCCTACAACTTTCGGACAGTTAATGAAGCTCCAGGCATTGTTCCTTGATAATAATAGATTACATGGCTCCATTCTGTTACATGCTTACGAATAAGCTGATTTAGAAGGTTATCTTTTCTTTTGAATTCTTGTTATCTTATCTTATTTTTGACATAAGCATGTACGATGCTATCAGTCAATTTGTTAAGTTGTTTCTTAGATAGTAGGGATTCGAACTTGTGTTTAGAATCTCCTAGAAAGTAGGGTTATTAGTTGAGGAATTGAGTTGGAGTCTATGTCTTTATAAGAAGTTCGTTGATGAATGAAACGGTAACTAGTTTATTCCAACAAATTATCTAAGGAGGATAGTTCCCTCAAAAAATCATTAATTGAGATCGGTACCCTCGAAGAACCAGTAATTAAATTGCTAAGATCTTGAGGGTTCTTTAACACATTCCAAACGATCTTTGTCAAGTAAGTTACTTCGTTGAGTTAGACTTGAGTACAAATGAGATCTTTGGATTGATACCGAATTGCATTGGGAATCTTACTTGGCTACAAAAACTTCTTAGCTCCAACAAACTCTCTTCCGAGATACCCTCGACTCTATGGAACCAAAAAGATCTCCTCATACTGAACTTGCCTCTAATTCTATACGTGGCCATCTACCTCCAGAAGTTGGAAGCTTAAAGGTCATGACACAAATGTATCTATCAAGCAATCAATTGTCAGGCAGTACTCCAAGCACGATCGGAGATCTTCACGAATTGATTAATCTTACTCTATCCGAAAATAAATTACAAGGTCCTATACTGCAATCAATTGGCAGATTGATAAGATTGGAATACTTGGTCTATCCCACAACATTTTGGACGGTGAAATTCCAAAATCACTTGAGGCACTTCTTCATCTCAAATATTTGAATGTGTCTTACAATAGACTACAAGGAGGGATTCCTAATCAAGGACCTTTTCGGAACTTCACAGATCAATTTTTCGTGTGCAATGATGCATTGTATGGTGCGCCTCAATAGGCACTTGTGAGTCAATAAATAGACTACAGATCCAAACCAGAATAATTAAATTCAGGCATCTAGAATCAATCAAGTTCAGATCTGATGGTGCAAGTAAGATCTAAATTTGATCTAGTCCAGATCTGATTAAGAGAGGGGGACTACTACATCAAGGCTTTCGATCAAGTGATTGGCATCATCAAGTATATACAAAGAGTGTCATGTTGTGATCGAACGATGCACATCCGAGAATCACAATGAATCTTGATCAGAGGCTTCACTGCATCCTGAAGGCATTTTCTCACTAACCTTTTAGTGCATCCGCAATCAGATCGGAGAGAGAAGAACTTGTCTAAAAGAAAGCGAGTCAATTGTGCCTTGATGCTTGTTGGTCAACGGTGCAAATTGTTTTAACCCTTCAAACTTCTGATCCTCAAGTTTCTGCCAAATGGAAGGTTTATCGCGACAAATCATAAAACAGGACCTAGTGCGTTTAGATAGGTTCGATGGTTACAATTTTACCCCGATGAAAAGAAAATGTGCTCTTCTTCCTTACCACTCTGAAGCTGGCTTACATTCTTGATCATGATCTTGAGGATATTCTAGAACTTTTCGATGACGATACACCCGAGTTAAAAGAGAAGAGAAGGAAAAGAAAGGAAGACAACATCCTTTGTAGACGGCACATCCTGAATGCTCTCTCCAACTAACGCTATAAGTCATATCGGTCAATCCATTAGGCAAAGTCTTTGTAGATGACTTTAGATATCAAGTATCGCATCCAAGAGGCAAGTAATCATAAATTTTTAATTAATAGTTATTTGAATTTTAAGATGACCAATGATAAGTCTGTTCTAGCACAAGTGCATGAACTCCAACTTATTGTTAGGAATCTTAAAATTCCTAGAATAGAGCTTGTAGAGGATTTTCAAGTAAGGTTTATTTGTGATAAACTTCTCTCTGCTTGGAATAATTACAAGAAGAAGCTTAAGTATAAAGAGAAGTGTCATACCTTGGAATCTCTACAATGTTATCTTCGATTCGAGGAATATTTTCGTAATCGAGATAAGAAGGATGATGCATATGAGAATCATTTGAAGAAAAATATGGTTGAGGAAGATAAATCTAAGAATAACAAACTTAAGACTAAGAATGATAAGCTTTTCAAAAGGCAAGATATCAGGAGAAGGAAACGAATATGTCACTTTTGTGACAAACTATGTCATTACACTGTCATCTTCAAAAGAAGCCCATGATAGTCAAGTGGATATGATCGATGAAGAAGAACTCATTACAACAATGTCCGAAGCCGATTCTGTAGGAATTGAAGATGGATGGTGACTCAATACGAGTGCAATCATTCATGCAAGACTAGTAAAGACTAGCAAAGGGTGAAAGAAAGGAAAAATGGCAAATTAACTTCCCCACCATGGTGTTATCGAAAAGGGTTGTTTGAGTCGAATAAGTATTATCTTATTCAGGATTGATAGTTTTTCATTATACATGATATCTTGTACTGATGTGATTAAGCTGTATAGTTTCTTTTATGCTTATGCTTCTATCTCTATTGATTTGTCTTCGTTTAAATTTCCGATGTGTCTTATAATTGTCACATCCCAAACTTAAAAGATTTCAAAGGAGTCCCTAATAAGTTTGAATCATAAGTCTCACCCCATTCCACATGGGAGTGGCAGTCAATACGTTGCCAACTATTGAAATTATAACTGAGATATAATATTAAACTAGATAATCAAAACTGAAATTCATTACATCTCATAACAATAAAAAAATAAAGCAAAAATATAGCAGCGGAAAGAAAATAACTCTATACTTTCATGTTAAATCAAATTCCTAAATAAAATATAGCCTAACAATGGCTAGTAATAAGCTTTGGCATGCAAGCCAACAAAAACGAGTAAAATCCCTAATATAGATCCTAATTAACTTCTTCGATAAAATCAGCAGATTCGTCAAAACAATGGTCCACGGCTTGGTCTCAATAATCCAAGTCCTCCTCCTCTAATGTGCCTGAAAATATGGTTTCTTGCAAGCGTAAGCTACACTTAGCCAGTAAGTAAACGAGTATAATTAGGTTTATAAGTGAAGTAGGGCCAAGGCCACTCTTCAATTGTAATCTATAATTTCAGTAGACAACAATTAATCAGATATGTGATGAAGTATCAAGTAATATGAATTGATTTAGTTAGTGAAAAATGGTATGAGTGAATATGCATGAGTAAAATGCGTTGTTTATGCATGGTCAAGTTTTAAAGTATGCATGCTGTGCTCCTATAAGAAATCACCATGTGTGATCTAGCAAACAAGTTTAGTATGCACTGCAATTAATTAAAAATTGTTTGAATGTATGTATACAGGTTCCAGCAAGATCGATCATTCCTTGAGCAAAATGTATTCTCGAACCTTCCCCTCCCCCCCATACAGGGCCATTCTCAAGTTAAGATATTCCATGTGCACATCATAGTTCTAAGGAGTTTCGACCTAAAGGGCACAATTGCCCCACTTATTTGTGATTAAGGGCAACAAATCCAAGGAAATCTAATTGTAAACTCCTCAAGGAATTGTATATATAAACTAGTAACCAGGAATCACTCCTTTAATAAATAGTCCATGGGACCAATAGGTATATTGGGATAACTAGTCCCTCAACTCCAGAAATATATAAGTATATGCAAGTCTCTTCGCCTATCGTGATTTCTAGATCACAATAATCTATGAATATCCCTACAAATCCAGGTGTATGGATTTACATGCAAAGTGTTTGACCTATAGACCAAATCCATGGTCATAAGGCATATGAGGTGAAAGTGATACGGTGCACATTAACTAAGCATTCAATCCTTGTGTACAGGGTGTAATATACCTAACTAACATGATGGACAATAATAAAACATGTTATAATGCGCACAGCAAAATAACATGTTCCAACCAGTATAGAAAACATCTGAATAGGAAATCGGTATAGTAATCATGCATAATCAAATCAACCAAAAGTAATGTTAGAATTAGTCAAATGAGATAAAAACAAATACACATGCTCATGAAATTCCAAGTCAAACGAACCAACTTGGGTGTGCTTGGTGTACCGAGTGGTCGCCGAGGGGCATTCGGTTTGCTCTCGGTGGCCTTTCGGCATACCGAGTGTTATGCCTAAGGGTTTACTTGGTGTTCTGGGTTTTGATCGCAAGGGTTGGCTCGGCATGCTCTCGGCATGTCGAGAATGGTCTCGGTATACTTTCTAGGGGCCTTAAAAATCTATTGTGACGCTCGGCGTTCCTTCAGCATGCCGAGTGAGGCTCGGTGTACAAATCAGGGACTAAAAAGTCTCAAGATGGGGCTCGGTGTGGTCTCGGTGTACCGAGGGTTTGCCGGGGACCTTTCTAGGTACGTTCGGCGAGTGTTCGACATGCCAAGGGTTCGCCGAACTTTGCGAACTTGGCCAATTAGATCTGTTTTTGGTTTTCTTAAACTCTAATCAAATAACTTCCTTAAGTTACCTTCCTTCATCTTGGATTTTGCACAAAATCCAATAAAAAAAAATATGAGAAAACATTATTAATTCTTACTTATCAAATTCACCTATTAAACTTTGAAAATTAATATAAGTTTTGAAAACTTACTTCATTCTATTGAAAGTAAACTTGAAAACTCTACTAGAACTATAAACTAAGTTAATCTTGAATACTTACCTTAATGTTGAAGGTTGGTGTAGAGAATTACACCTTCGATCTTCTTCTTCTTCTTCTCTCCAAGTTGATGATTTAATTCTCTCTAAGGCCTTTTATTTATATGGGTGTTGTAAGAGTCCTTGCTTTATTAGAATTAGAGACTTAAGACTTTTAATCTTCACCATTCATTGGGAATTATTGATTCCCATCCCTTAGATGGATTTTCCCAGCCCATGTGGCTTATTTCTAATTCTGTTGTGTTTCTATTTTAAATTTTGAATTCTTGTGGGTTTCTAACTTCTGTTTTGTAGAGAATCTTCTAATTGGGTGTTTTTAAATCTGAGCCATTGATTGGAGAGTGAAACCTCCTGCAAGATCTTAACCGCTCATTCAACTTTAGAGTTTATGATTGTGTGTGTTGCAGCTTAGTTTCCTATTGTACAACCCACCAATCACAATCAGTCAAAAGTCAAACAATATGGCAATTACTAAATTTTTTTAAACTAAACCCTAATTTTTGGGTATTTACACATAAGTCCTATTATTTATTTAGGTTATTACATCCTACCCCCTTAAGAAAATTTCGTCTTCGAATTTCGTTTACCTTATGTGAAGAGTTGCGGGTACTTCTCCTTCATGTGATCTTCAAGTTCCCATGTTGCTTCGGATGCTCCATGATTATTCCATAGAACCTTCACCTTTGGTATCATCTTGTTGCGTAGGACTTGTTCTTTCCAATCCAAAATTTCTACAGGTTCCTCTTCATATGTTACATTATCTTGGATTGTGATTTTTTGCCAATCAATCACACTTGTCGGATCTGGATGGTACTTTCTTAACATTGAGACGTGGAATACATCATGCACTAAGTTTAAGCTAGATGGTAGGAGCAATATGTAGGCCACTTCTCCAATCCGTTCAGAAATCTCGAATGTTCCAATGAATCGGGGTGCTAGCTTACCCTTCTGAATACTCCCTTGGTTGGTGAAACTTTAAGGAAAACCCAGTCTCCTACTTGAAATTCAAGTTTCCTTCTTCTCAAGTCAGCATACTTATTTTGTCGATGTTGAGCCGTAGCGAGTCGTTCCTTAATGATTCTGATCTTCTCAGTAGTTTTAGCAACTAACTCCGGTCCTAAGGGAATGTGAATGTTCTCCTCGTTCCAGCACAAGGGTGATTTGCAAGGTCTCCCATAGAGTGCTTCGAATGGTGCCATTCCAATGCTTGCTTGGTAGCTGTTGTTGTAGGAAAACTCTACAAGTGCCATGTGGCATTCCCAACTTCCCTTGAAGTCAAGAATACATGACCTGAGCAGGTCTTCAAGTACTTGGTTTACTCTCTCCGTTTGGCCATCGGTTTGTGGATGAAATACCATGCTGAAATTGAGTTGAGTTCCCAATGCTTTGTGTAAGCTCTCCCAAAATCTGGAAGTAAATTGCGATCCGCGATCAGAAACAATGGTGACTGGTACTCCATGCAATCGGATGATCTCATTCACGTAAAATCTTGCCAATTCATCCGTATTCATCGAGGTCCTTATTGGTATGAAGTGTGCTGATTTGGTTAGCCTATCCACGATCACCCAAATCATGTCATAGTTGTTGCGAGTCTTTAGCAATCCTAAGATGAAGTCCATTGAGATGTGCTCCCACTTCCATTCTCCAATTGGTAAGGGTTGAAGTGTTCCGGTTGGCTTTTGGTGTTCATCTTTGACTTGTTGACAAACCACGGACTTAGTCATGAACTCTTCGATGGTAACTTTCATTCATCTCCACCAGTAGTTGCACCTTAAATCATAGTACATCTTTTTCCTTCCGGGGTGGATAGAATATCTAGAACGGTGAGCTTCTTCTAGAATCTCCCTTTTCAGCTCATTGTCATGTGGTACACAAAGTCTTCCTTTAAAGAGAATGCTGCCATCTTCCTCCTTGGTCCAATCTGGTAGTTCAGCATCATTTGCTAGGTCTTGCATCCATGGCTCCTTTGCTTATAGTTCAATAATTCTGGTCTTGAGTGAAGGCTTTGCAAGGATGTTGCATAACCTTACCCCTTGATCTGCTACACGAGCTTCGATGTTGAAATCAGTAAGCTTTTCGTACATCCTCCATTCTTGAACCATCGTGTGTGCCATAATGCTTCTAGGCTTCCAACTGAGTGCGTCCGCCACGATGTATGCTTTTCTCGGATGGTATTGAAGTGAGAAATTGTAGTCGTTGACCAACTCCATCCATTTACATTGTCGCATGTTCAGGACCTTTTGTGAGAAAATGTACTTTAGGCTTTTGTGATCAGAAAATACTTCAAAGGTCTCTCCAAAGAGATAATGCCGCCAAATCTTCAAAGCGATGACTATAGCCGCAAGCTTCAAATCGTGCATAGGGTAATTCCTTTCATGAAGCTTGAGTTGTCTTGAGGCGTAGGCTACAACCTTCCCTTCTTGCAGCAAAACATAGCCAAGTCTCAATAAGGATGCATCGACATAGATCATGAACTTCATGTAGCTTTCTAGAATGGTCAAAACTGGTGCTGTAGTCAACTTCTCCTTGAGTGTTGCAAAGGCTTGTTGGCATGCGTCGTCCCACAAAAATTTCACGTCCTTCTTTGTGAGTTCGGTTAAGGGTACTGCGATGCGAGAAAAACCTTCAATGAATCGACCGTAATAACCGGCCAATCCAAGAAAACTGCTAACTTTGGATACGTTTTTGGGCAGTTCCCAACTTAGTATCGCTTCCACCTTGCTTGTGTCTACTAAAATTCCATCCCTAGACGCAATGTGTCCTAAGAACTTCACTTCTTTTTGCCAAAATTCACACTTAGAAAATTTTGCATATAGTTGGTGAACCAACGTTTGCAATGTTGTACGAAGATGCCCTTCATGTTCCTCCTTAGTTTTGGAGTAAACCAAGATGTCGTTAACGAATACCACCATGAACTTGTCCAGGTATAGTCTAAAGATTCTTTGCATCATATCCATAAAAGCTGCTGGTGCATTGGTCAATCCAAACGGCATGACCACAAATTCGAAGTGTCCATACCTTATTTGGAATGCTGTCTTTGGAATGTCGCCTTCTTTGATGCGTAGCTGATGGTAACCAGATCTGAGATCGATCTTTGAGAAGTATCGAGCTCCCTTCAATTGGTCAAATAAATCTTCTATTCTTGGCAAATGGAACTTGTTCTTCACCGTCACTTGGTTCAGCTTCCGATAGTCGTTGCATAGACGTAGAGATCCATCTTTCTTCTTTACGAATAAAACTGGTGTTCCCCATGGAGATAAGCTTTGCCGAATGAATTAAAAGGAAAACAACTCATCTAATTGCTTTCTCAGCTCCGTTAACTCAATAGATGTCATACGGTAAGTCGGTAGTGCAATAGGGTTTGGTCCAGCCATTAGGTCTATGCTAAACTCTACTTCTCTTTTGGGAGGCAATCCGAGTATGTCTTGGAATGCACTTCCAAATTTTCATACAATCGGTATTTGCTCCCATTCTCCCCTATTATATATTGCCCATAAGTCTAAGTATGTTAGATGATTTAAGGTTTCAGATTTTGACCCTTAAACTTTAACAACTTTACCCTCGGTGATACAAGCGACACTATTGGGTTATGGCAGTCTATTTGCACATGATATGCAACTAACCAATCCATACCCAAAATCACATCAAAATTCATCATGTGAAGCATAATCAGGTCATTTGGTAGTGTGGACTCACTTACCATAACTAAGCAAGACTCACATACCTTCCCTATGTATGCTAAACCTCCGATGGGGTTTGCTACAACAAGACTCCTTTCTAGGTTCTTCATAGGTAAACGTAAATAGTTCACTAATGAATTTGCTATAAAGGAGTGCTACGCTCCCATGTCAAACAAAACTTTGGCTGAGGTATGAGAAATACGAATCGTACCTTCCATAACTTCCCCTTGCTGTTGTTCTAAAGCGTACACCTTCACTTGTCGAGCTGTAAGGACCTGAACCTTTATCCTTGATTTATTAGGATTAGTAACTAAGTTTAATTTAAATTAATTAAAATAGGTTCACTAGTAAACTAGGTTAGTACCCATTAGATCCCTAACCTCAGGAAGTTAGATTAATTAGGAAATTAAATTGTTTTAAGTAGCCAACCTGATTAGTCAGCAGAACCTTAAAGATTAATTAAATTTTAAATAATTAGATTAGATAATTAATCACATTCGTCAGCTCCCGAGATCCACCTTAGAAACGCCAGCAAAAGCCCTCTAGCAGAAGTTAATTAGGTGACCTATCGGATAATGTAGAATCTGAAACCCCATTTTACCCCGGCTGCTGAACTTATTCACAGCTGACCTGTAAAGTCTATAAATAGAACCCTTAAGCTCATTTCAACATTTTCTCTCATCTTCTTCCTCTCTTCCCTTCTCTTGGAGAAATGGAGCTTGTGGGAAAGCTATGGAGATCGCGGAGACATGGTGAATCGAACCCCAAGTTGAGTAACCTATGTTTGAATGTGTTTTCGGTTGTATTTTAGCATTTTGAACTACGAGGAGGGTTCTTTACCTCATACCCACGTTCTCCTTGGGATTTAGACCATTGTTTATGATGCATGTGGAATCCTTAACACCAAATCATCTTATTGGACCTCATATGTGGAAAAACCAAACCCAAGTGGAGAAAATAAGGGTAATACCCCAAGTTTCCATTTTAGACCACATAAACCCACAAAATAATGGCAATCAAACCTTCCTGGGAGTGTAAACAACCTCCCCATGAAATTTCAGATCATTTGGACCATTCCTGAGCTTCGGCGAGCCGAAGAGTCCACCGAATCTCAGAGGTTTCAGGGCCCTCTGGTTTTGTCACCAAGGGTATCCTAGGAGAGCCTAAGAGGTCACCGAACCCCCTTTCAGCGAGCCTAAGGGGTTGCCAAACTGAACATGTGACCAAACCAAGTTGACTTCTCGTCTATCGAGACCCATTTGGACCAAACCCTGAGGTGTCATTTGATTTGACACACTTTTGCACTTTTCGGCGAGCCGAATGGTCGCTGAGGACCACAGTTCCCCTGGTCCAAATGGGGTGATTCTAATGAGAGTGTGTGTATCTTGACTAGTTACACGTGTTTGGCCTATTTCCGGGTCAGTTAGACCTCTTATGCAAAATTCAACCCCTCAACCCAGAAATTTAGATTTCTAGTTTTGGCTGAGCGATAGAAGATTTCGGGGAAATGAGTAAGCATGGCCCCCAAACACTCCTATTAGCTTGATACCATCATAATATACATGTTTGGTTATAATTGGTAGTTGCGGTGTTTTTATTTATTCATTCAAATGTGAATTAAGGCATATTGAGATGCCCTACTATATATTCCATGAGAATGTGGCATGGTTTAGGCACATGGATGCCTCATTTTTATGAATTTCGATGGTTGGATCATCGTTATGGCTTCTACACATATTGATGAAGAGTTTGGTGCCGTCGTGCCCATTTTACTTTACTTCTTTCATTGTAGGATAATGTTTACCTGTTATGCTTATAGCATTATATATATATTGGATCATCGTTATGGCTTCTATACATATTGATGAAGAGTTTGGTGCCGCTGTGCCCATTTTACTTTACTTCTTTCATTGTAGGATAATGTTTACCTGTTATGCTTATAGTAGTATATATATAGGTATATAGTTAGATTAGTAGCTTGTAATGCTTTATACTGCTTAGTAGAATAGGTTATGAGAATAGATTAGTAGTTGTATGTATTATAATTGCTAAAGTAAGATAGATGATGGGACTGTGCCCATATGTCTGTTGATTTGAATATATGCCTATGAAACCTTATTTGTTGCATTAATAAATGGATTTGAATTTGGATGTTGCATATGGACTTTCCAGTTGTGATAGCCTAGTCTAACACCCCACATGGGTATAGACTAACACATGGGATATTGACTTGGATAGCCACTTTAGTCCTATGAGAGGACCCTGTGATTATACCCAAGCTGAGAGTGAACCCACATAGGGAACCTCTACAGTCTTGAGGAATGATAGTTACCTAAGGATCCGCACGTTGGTGTAAGCTTAGAAGATGGTGAACTATCCTAAGGATCCACACGTGGTGTAAGCTTGGGAGATAGTGAGATCATGTTATATTTTATGTTGGATTGTGAATATGTAAGATTCCCTGAAGGAATAAACATGTGGATATGAACTTTGGCCGCGGGCCCATGATAAAAAATAAGTGGGGGGATTGTGCCTCCTAGGTTGAAAGCCCTTAGAACTATGTTGTACACATAGAATAATCCTATCCCTTAGTCTGTTCATACGGGGGATGATTTCAGGTTGCTGGAACATCCTGGGATGAATTCAGGTTGCTGGGACACCCCGGATAGAGATTGGGATTATGTGGGAGCTTACGATATTTCACCATCCATACAGCGTTTGCATTTCACTTGCATTGCATATTCTGTGTTGATATTAGTGTGAGAGCCTTGTGTATGAAACACTTGGCCCAATTCTCATATAAAATCTATGCATGTAGTTGTAAGATTACTGACCACTGAGTATTACTCTATGAGGATGGGAGAGAACTTTATATTGCTTTATTTATAGATTGTATGCCACATTGTTCATCACTTGCACGTACTATACTTATTACCCAATGAACACTATCGCACTTTTCTCATAATGTTGGAACATGAGTGAATACACTTCATTGAAGGCTTACTCATTCTAGCTTCTAGCTTGTGGACGTTGTTTATATTTCAGGTTCAGAAGCTTAGATGAGAAGAGAGAGACCGGAATGGGTAGCGTACTTTGGTAAAGCTTTGGTATAGTCTAGATATGGACTCTTTTTCCCTAGAAATTGTTGTTTTTAGCTTCGGTTGTATTAGTTACTTATATCTTACTAGAACTGTTTAGTAACTTCCGCTTATGTTTTGATTACTGTTATCCACACTCGTAGAAATATAGGGTGAAGGTTGCGAATCAATTGGAAAACCTAAGAAATTGGGGATTTCTGATTCGGGTCGTGACATGAGGTTGTTGTTGTGGAACTCTAGCCTTGGTTCCTTTTGATGCTTGTGCTTGCGGTGCTACCTTCGGATTCTGCTGATAATGAGGCTTAGGGACCAGTTGCTGCTGCTGGAAAGTGCTTGCTTTAGGGTTTTTAGGGAGTCAACAATCCCTTATGTGATGTCCTAGCCTTCCATAGTTGAAGCATCGAATGCTTGGAAAGCCTTGAGTGCTAGTAGGACCTTGAGTTCTTTGTCATTTCTGCTGTTCAGATCTGGTGCTTTTGGAATTTCCAATTCTTGAGTTGTTCCGCCCCAACCATTGGTCTTGTAGCTTCCGGAACTCTTGCATGTCATTCTCCACCTTTCGTCCACAGTCGATTAGTTTGTAGTACTCCATGAACTCTCGTACGATCAGCATACTCTTGATGTTAGGCCTTAGTCCACTTTCAAACCTGAAAGTCTTCTTCTCCTCGTCGTCAATGGCATAGGTAGCAAATTGTGACATCTTCGTGAACTTTGCAACATACTCTGGTACCGTCATGCTTCCTTGCTCCAGCTTCATGAATTCCAATTCCTTCTCCTTCTTTATAGTTTTAGGAAAGTACTTTAGATAGAATTGTATCTTGAATTGTGCCTAGGTTTGGATGTTCATGATTGCCAACGTCGCTTTCCACCATCTCCTCGCTTCTCCCTCTACGATAAAGGTAGTAAAATGAATCTTTTCATAATGATTCACCTCCATCACCTCAAAGATATGCTCCAACGAATCAACCCATGCTTATGCCTCCATTGTGTCAGTGGTGATTTTGAAGACAGTCGGTCCAAGTTTCTTGAACTTCTCGATGCTACGAGTGTTCTGTTGTACTTTGGTTTGCTGTGGTGTTGTCCTTATTTGAGCTTGTTGGTGCATCATTGTAGCCATCTCTCCTAATGCTTGATAAACCCCAGCAAGTTGTGGATCTTGATCATCACCTCCACTTGAACTCGCACCCATGTTACCTCTTTTTCTGCTGGCTATTCTGAAAACAGTATGATTAGTAAATCTGTTTAAGAAAAAAAAAAAAGAATCTGCCCACACTTAAGTTAGCAGCCATGTTAGAGTAAACAATCAGCCTAGAGAAAACTTTTGGAATATCGTCACAAAGAAAACTTTGAAATATCGTGAAAAAAATAATGGGATTGATTGAAAACATAAAACTTAGGCTCTGATACCAACTTTGTTACATCCCAAACTTAAGAGATCTCAAAGGAATCCCTAATAAGTCTGAAACATAACTCTCACCCCATTCCACATGGGAGTGGTAGTCAATACATTGCTAAATATTGAAATTATAACTGAGATATAATATTAAACTAGATAATCAAAATTAAAAATCATTACATCTCATAACAATAAAAAATAAAGCAAAAATATAGCAGCGGAAAGAAAATAACTCTATAGTTTCATGCTAAATCAAATCCCTAAATAAAATATAGCCTAACAATGGCTAGTAATAAACTTTAGCATGCAAGTCAACAAAAATGAGTAAAATCCCTAATACAGATCCTAATTATCTTCTTCGATAAAATCAGCAGATTCGTCAAAACAATGGTCCACGGTTTGGTCTCCATAATCCAAGTCCTCCTCCTCTAATGTGCCTAAAAATATGTTTGCTTGAAAGCGTAAGCTACATTTAGCCAGTAAGTAAACGAGTCTAATAAGGTTTATAATTGAAGTAGGGCCAATGCCACTCTTCAATGGTAATCCATAATTTCAATAGACAACAATTAATGAGATATGTGATGAAGTATCAAGTAATATGAACAGATTTAGTTAGTGAACAATGGTATGAGTGAATATGCATGAGAAAAATATGTTGTTTATGCATGGCCAAGTTTTAAAGTATGCATGATGTGCTCCTATAAGAAATCACCATGTGTGATCTAGCAAACAAGTCTAATATGCAATGCAATTAATTAAAAACTGTTTGAATGTATGTATACAGGTTCCCACAAGATCGATCATTCCTTGAGAAAAATGTCTTCTCGATCTATCCCCTCCCCCCATACAGGGTCATTCTCAAATTAAGATATTCCATGTGCGCATCATAGTTCTAAGGGGTTTCGACCTAGAGAGCATAATTCTCCCACTTATTTATGATCAAGGGAAACAAATCCAAGGAATTCCAATTGTAAACTCCTTAGGAAATTATACATATAAACAAGCAACCAGGAATCACTCCTTTAATAAATAGTCCATACGGAAAATTTTATGGTTTTCTACTCAGATTGTGAGGAGGCTGAAGACATTCTATTGCGTTGATTTGTTTATTCTGATTTAAGCATACATGTTTTATTTGTGTATGACCTCATGTTGTTGCTTGTCACTTTAACATGAGTTGCAATCTTTTGGGGGGTTTACTGCTAGACAGAATTTTCTGTACTGCTGGTGGGATGCAAATGAAGTCAGCAGGGTGCTGTGAAGTTTGGTAATCCCTGTTGATAAAAGCTTGAGTCTATTGTCTTACCTCATGTTAGTGGGATATATGTTGAACTAGTTTGTTCTGGTGTAGATGCTAGTGGTGTTTTGGCAGTTCTCTGCCTTAGTGAGCCAAAATTGTGGCTGTTAAACCTTCATGTATATTCTTTTTTAATATAATGGAACTATTTACCTTCCAAAAAAACTAGAAATTTATCAAGACCTGAATTATCAACTAAAACACCAACGAAACTATTTTATATAATTTATTTTATATTTTTTTATGCTTCTATTGTTCGTTAGGAATACATCAGAACAAATTTGAGGTGATTCTGATAAGTATATAAACAGTTATGGCTAAAACACTAAACCTACATCAAAGCTGAAAAACCCAGAAAACCCCAAACGACTAGACATTTAGTCAGCCAAAATCACATATCACAGGCCTACTTGCTGGCCAAGCAGCGCCCAGAAACAGCCAGCTGCTTGACCCAGCCGAAAATTACCTATCCATACATTTGTTTTTGGTATTTTTGACCTATTTAGACCTACCCTAGACCCCCTCTAAAATATTTTGATGTTTCGCACAACTTAGCCAAAAACGACTAGCCATCCATCCACCCATGACAAGCCAAAAATCTAACCGCCCAAATTTGGAATCCAAGATTTTGGATACTTGTAAAATGTTAAACCTAGTTGATTTATCATGTTTTCAGGTACTGGGAATATCTCTATCAAAATTTGACCTCCTATACCTAAGGTTTGACCCATTAAGACTGTGCATGACAATATAAAATTCTAAGATACATAGGGAATTAGCCCCCACAACACTTTTACTAGTTTTATTTGCATTATATATTCATGCTCAGATGTTGTATATGATGTGTAGGCTTGTTGATATCTTGTTATGACCATATATGTGTTATTGAGAATATTAAGTGTTATATGTGATTAATTAGCATAAAGAATATTAAATGTGTGAGTTTCTCATCTCCAAATCAAATACGACTCATCATACATAATTATACTATTTATGACTCTCTCATCATCCATACATGTGTATATAAACTATATATATTTAACTATTTGCATTATATTAACCTAGGTTCATGAGGATGTGTCTCATGTCTATGTTGTTTTGAATGTATGACTGTGAAATCACTGTGTGTACACTGCACTAATAAAGGATTTGAATTTATGAGTTGCATGTTGACTACCCAGTTGAGATGGCTTCCCTAATATCCTATTATTGGAGCACACTGTGCTTGGCCAATATAGGATACTATCATGACTCGTGAGATGGCAATGGCCAATGCTTGTCCACTTTAAGACTAAGCCACCCAATGTGAGGGAAATAATCCCAAGAGACTTGTGGTAAGATGATAGGTGAGGGAGTGCACTCCCAATACTCTGAATCATAAGAGTCACTTCTGTTAGTAGCTCGGGTAATGTATGGCTCACTGAGGATAGTTGGGATTTGTGGTATGAATTTTTTGGGTGTGACATGTTCGTTCTCTTTTTTAGGCAAGGCTTAGGTCTTCCTTTACCTAGCTTGATAAAGCTCGATCAGCTATCTATTACGCTTCATTCTTAAATACTAAAAGTTACTAACTATCGACACAACTTTTATGTACTTTTATTCAACACAAAAACCAAGGACAAATTATAAGATGGTAATTTCTTGATACAAAAAATGGGATTTTGACTATCTTGAATTATGTTAGCATATTATAATTTGAGTTTTTGATACATTAAATATTCTTCGGAACCGGTAGAACCATGAATAAAAGATTTATGGAGAAGGTTACGGATGAGAAAGCCCAATAGACCTCTTGAAGACTGTGAGTTGTGTTGTGTCCATGAGGATGTTCTGTGTGATGCTTCAGAGGCTTTCCATAACCCAAAATAATGTTAGGGAATTGTACCTCATGGGTTGAAAGGCCATAGAACTACGGTGCATATATAGAATACTTAAAACCCAATTTTGACATGAATTGCCCAGATGATGCCTAGAGGTTGATGGTGGGTTATGCATAATACAGGCAATATCATAGGAAAGGGGTAGGCATGTAGCCAACTTTGCCATGGATGGCCTATGTGGAACTAGGTGTGAAACCTTGGGGATTACTGGTATGAATTCATATTAGAAGCCCAAGTTTGCCATGAGTGACCTAGGTGAGGAACCTTAGAGCTACTGGTATGAATATGCAACGAAGCCCAACTTTTTCATGGGTGGTCCAGGTGGAACTAGGAGTGAAGCCTTGGGGCTAAGATGCTTCATATACTTAAATAATAAAAAATTAATAAGATGTTAATTATTTCCTGTTATAATGAGATGCATAATGAACCAATAAACAAAATATTATTTAATCTCATCATTATAAGATGGCATGATGATTATAATTATATTTATTCTTAAGTTGATATATATATTGATCCAGTGATTATTCATGAGATGATTTGTTTGTATGTGTATGTGAAGGCATGGAGCCTGATACTTCATTAGGCGACTCCATAGCACTTCCTATCTTATTGAGCTTTGTAAGCTCACCCCAATATTTTTCAGTTTATTTTTCAGGTAATGAACTATAGACACTAGGTTGAAGACTATAGGGTTGGGAGATTGGTGATCAAGATTAACTTAGGATAATAGGAAGTGAATGTTGTATTTGGGTTAGGATTGGTTGAGTATTCAGTTGCATTGTATCCAGAATTACATTGTAAGAGTTTAGTTATATTGTAAGAATCCCTTGATATTCAATTTATTTGTTTAAAACTTCCGCCGACCACAATTGTATTATTTGGACTGTTCAAGCATGTTAGCACTGTGTATGTTTGAACCGGTTAGCTCAGATTTCTGGTGAGGTAGAATGCCACACCTAAAAATTATTGCTAAACGTTGGGATTCGTGGCATGGATTTTTGGGGTGTGATACGTTCTCTATTTTAGGCAAGGCTCGGGTCTTCCTCAACCCAGTCCGATAATGCTCGACCAATTATTTGTTACGTTTGGATCTTAAATACTAAAAGCTACTATCGACACTAATTTTATGTATTGTTATTCAACATAAAATCCGGAGACAAATTATAAGATAATAATTTCTTAATAGAAAAAAGAGATTTTGACTCTCGTGATCAATCTCTTTTCCTTGATTATCCTAGAAAGAGAGAAGACCTCCTATTTATAGACATGGGGAGAACGAATTCTTGCAAATCTCAAACACTTGTAAATAATTATTAAAATTTAAAAATAAAAATTATCAAAATTTCAGTTAGATAATTCTTGGTGTGATCCATTTAAAGCAATTCACGTAATGTTTTCTCTTTTCATTTAAGTTAAAGGTTCAAATATATTTTAAAGAACCCCATCTTTAAGTGGGGTTCATTTTGTGAGATTGTGCCATCGTGACAATTTTGAATCTCAAGATTCACCTTGTGAGATTGTGCCACGTGACAATTTTGAAAATCAAAAATTTATGTTTCTACCCTAACCTTGTATGATGCTTTAACCTCTTTTCTAACTTCCCACAAAATGTTACTTTTTCAATGTCAATAAAATCCCATTTAAAAAAAAAAGGTTCTTAAACCATATTAAATACTTTTATCTACCAAATTCAAGAAAATAAAATACTTTTAAAATTAAAGTATTTTAATTTTTTTTTTTTTTGAGGTGTTTGGTTGGGATTTTGGATTTGGATTCCAATCTTGGATTCTCAAGTCTAGATTCTAATTGCTGATTTTCAAATGTTACATTTTTAATTTCAATAAAATCTCATTTAAAAAAAAAAGGTTTATTAAATACTTTTATCTACCAATTTAAAAAAAAATTACTTTTACTTTAAAGTAGGGTTTCTAGGGGGCGTTTGGTGGGAATTTTGGATTTTGATTATAATATTGGATTCTCAAAGTTTTGATTCTCATTGCTAATTTTCAAAATCCAACATTGCAGACTTGAACTGGCAAACTAACTGCAAAGGATTTTGGATTTTGATTCTAATCTTGGATTCTCAAAGTCTAGATTCTCATTGTTGATTTTCAGAATCCAGCATTGCAGACTTGAACTAGCTAGCTAACTACAGAGCCTTCAGATTCAGACGACTGACCATGGTCTACACCGAGTCCTTTTCAATAAACCTTAGTCAACAAGACTCAAAACCACACACACACACATATATATATATATATATATATATATATATATATATATACTCACACAATTTTGACTGTTAGAGACTGAGAGTAGTAAAAGTTGAAGGACTAACCTCTGTTTCTTCCCAATTTATATCTTTTAGGGTCCTTAAGTATATTACATATAACTCGCTTCACCTGTCAAAAATAACATTGACCTCCCCTGGGCAAACCATTAAGTTATAAAATAACTAAAATACGAAAAACTTATTCTCATTTTTTTCTTTCATTTATACCCTTATTTGTTTTATCCCTAAGTTATCTGCTCTTCTTTTATATTGACTATCACGATCTCCTATCTTCAGTTTTCTAGAAAAATGAGTTGGACGTTTATTTTCTTATTGAATATTCGACCTGGGTTTCTCTTAACCAGTTTATTATTTTTCAAAAAATTGAATTTGGTTAGACCGTCTGAGAATTTGTGGGAAATTTAATTTCTTGATTACCTATTCTTGTGGAGTCTGAAGCCTGAATGTTTACCGTGTGAGGATGGGAATTGAAGATGACCTTATTTATAACTCTTTGTTGACTCTATATGTGGATGATGTGCATCCATGTTTGTTATTATTGGATTTGTTCTAATTCGAATAGATAAAATGTCTAAACTCATGAACTTGCATCAAGCTCCATGCCTTAAAATCATTCAATCAATCAGCTTTCAATACTGTTTTTTCCAACGAATGCCTTGGTCGCTGTGGTGGTCTAAAAATGAGTGGTCAAAAAATATTCTGGTGGTCGGAGAAAGATGGTGAAAGGGTACACTTAGTCGTTTTAAACTTCAAAAAGTTTAAATATATGACTCCAACGAAAATGCTTGAGAGGTTGATGGTCATGCGACCACTCCTAGGGGAGACGCGCAATCGAATCCGGAGGCCCGAGCCTTCATTTTTCAAGAGATCGATCCCTGAAGGCCGGAACCTTTAATTTTTAGGAGCAACGGTGAAAGAGGATCGTTGGGGATTTTTCAAAATAGGTTTATTTTGGTTTTATAGAAAGCTTGAATCTCAATTCTTCAATGTTGGAAAACTACAACAAAGATAAATGCTTTATATAACGTGAGCTCTCTAAAGCTTATGTGTTTAAAAGCTATAAGGAATGATTGGGTGCATCGCACTTGTGTCATACGCATGCGCATGTACGAGAGCGCAAGGATAATGGGGACTTTGTGACGCACTTTGCACGTCATGTGGCGAAGAGTATGAGCCTTTTTCTTTTTGAGTGTTGCCCGATCAGATCGGGTCGATTGGGATAGTTAGGTTCATAGTTCAGGTTCGTTAGATTGCTTAACGATCATGATGTTTTCGATCTAACAAACTTTATGGATCCGGGTGATCGAGACCATCCGATCATGATTGGAACCAATCAAAGAGATGCCAATCAATCAGGCACCTATACGAGGTAAGATCCTGACCGTTGAATTGTACACACCTGATCAATGACGAAGGGTCACATACCCATGCACTTTGCACTTCACGTCGCGAGGAGTGTATGGGCCTTTTCTTTTAGAGTGTTGCCTGATCCCATCGGGTCGATTGAGATAGTTAGGTTCATGGTTCGGACCACATTCAGTTAAGGTTCGTTGGACTGCTCAACGATCATGATGTTTTCGATTGGACACACCTGATGGATCCAAGTAATCGGAACCATCCGATCATGATTGTGCCCGATCGAAGAGATGTCAATCGACCAGGTACCTGTACGAGGTGAGATCCTGACAGTTGAATGATACACACCTAATCGATGATAAAGGGTCACATATCCATTCGGATTAGATCCAGTTATGGTTTCAAGGATCGATCCGGATCGGATCGGCTGATCCGGATCGGGATTGGCCAGGACCTGTCCGATCCCAAGCCACGATACAAACTATTGTATCAAGTGGCTTTGGATCAGATTGATCCAACCGATACTGAAACGGATCGGCCGATCCGGTCCGATCCAATCCAACCATTACAAATTTATTTTCAATTGGCATTGGGTCGGACCAATCTGAGCGATATCGATACCGATTGTCCGATTCGGACTAATCCAATTTTTTTTTCTTTTTTTCTTGAAGGACGATCCAAAATTTGGATCAGTCAGGATCGGCTGATCCAATACTAGATCGGGATTGGCCCGGACCGGTCCAATCCAAGATCCCGAGAATAAAAACCTTGGATCTAGGTCGTTGGATCAAGATCGTACCATTTGGTTAACAGGTACATGAAAGCCTATAAATATACTAGACATCCAGTCCATTTCATCATTCAAATCAGATCTGATTGAGAGATAAGACACAACCATCAAGTGTTTGGAATCATCAGCTCTTATATACAGAGTGTCATATTGTGATCGGATGGTGCACATTCGAGAATCACTATCCTGAAGGCAGTTTCTCATCAAACCCAAGTGCATTCACGATCTTAATCGGAGGGGGAGAAACTTGTCTAGAAGATAGCGATTTGATTGTGCCTTGAAGTTTGGTGATCAACTTTGCAGATTGTTCTAATCCTTAAATTTTTTCTAACAATTTTTAAGACAAGTTCCTTCAAATGGAGGATTTAGTGGTTCAATCAATCAAGTCATGCATCAAGACCCCCGTTCGTCTTGATTGGCTCGATGGTCACAACGTCACCAGATAGCAATAAAAGTGATTTTCTTCCTTACAATTCTTAAGCTTGCCTACATCCTTGGAGATGATCTGGAGGCTAGCTATCCTAGAATCGTCTGATGCTGATGCGACACAGATGGTTGAGAAGAGACGGAAAAGAAAAGAAGACAACTTCCTTTGTAGAAGACACATCCTGAATGCTCTCTCCAACACAGTCTACAGTGCACATAGTTCTTACCTTACTACAAAGGAACTGATGACAGCTTTAGACAACACGTATCGCATTGAAGAGGCAAGCAATCAAAATTTTTAATTAGTATTCTTAAAACTGTGGGAATATAGCTTGTAGAGGAACTTCAAGTAGGGGTTATTACTGCTAAACTTCTCTCTACTTGGAATGGCTACAAGAAGCAGCTGAAGCATGAAGAAAAAAGTCGTACATTGGAATCTCTTCAGTGTCACCTTCGAATTGAAGAAGATTCTTGTAATCACGATAAGAAGGATGATGTGACTGAGAATCATTATAAGAAAAATCTAGTTGAGAAAAATAAATCCAAGAATACCAAACTTAAGCTTAAGAATGATAAGTATTTCAAGAGGCAAGATACCAAGAAAAAGAAAGAAAATTATCACTTTCGTGGCATACCCTATCATTATATTCGAGACAGTCGTCTTCAAAAAAAGACTACGGAAAGTCATGTAAATATAATCGAAGAAAAACTCATTGCAACATGTCTAAAGCCAATTCTGTAAGAATAATTGAAGATTGTTGGTTACTCGATACGGGAGCAACCATTCACATATGTAAGGATCGTAGTCTTTCTAAGATTTATCAAGAGATCAGTGATGAAAAATAAGTCAGGATGACAAATAACTTCCATGCCAAGATTATTGGAAAGGGCATTGAGGAACTCAAACTTACATCAGTAAGGTTCTTACCTTAGTCAATGTACTTCATGTACCTAACATTAGTAAGAATCTTGTTTCTGGAGACCTACTAAATAAAAGAGATTTAAAATTGGTTTATGAGTCAGATAAGTTTATATTATCCAAGAATAGGGTTTCATTGAACATGGGTATTCTTGTAATGGTATGATTAAGTTGAATTTAGTGAAGAAATTTTCTTCTACTTATACTGCTAACTCTATTTCTTTTTGGAATGGTAGATTAGGACATGTTAATTATGCTTCTATAAACAACATGTCGAATCTTGGTTTAATTTCTTCTTTTAATTCAGATATTTCTGGAAAATTCCCTACTTGTGTTCAAGCTAAGATTACTAGAAAAATCTTTTAATACAGTTGAAGGTTGTAAATGAACCGGATCACGTACCTTGATGCACACAAACCCGAATCTACGTCAAAAGATCTCTATAGAACCGGATGTTGTTCCCACATCGGTATATGTGTGATTACTAGAACCACACAAGGATGCCCACACTTAATCGACCTTGGGCTATGGAATGGAACCCTAGTAGCAACCCAAATCTATCAAAGCAAGGTAGGGATGATGAGAGTGAGAGAGTCTTAATAATAGGACGTCTCAATCATGTAAATCATATTAGGGAAGCAAGGAGGAGTCTTCTATTAATAGAAGACTCTACTATGCTCAACCTAGGACTCCCTTCTTAAACAATAGCAAAGATTCCAAACCACACTTGGTCTCTCACCAAGTATGGATGTCCTATTCAATGTGGGGACCCGAGTCAACCCAACCGAGCTGGCAACCGGGTCGACCCAACACTAAAATCCAACATCTCCCACTCGTCCATAGTGGGAACCAACTGTGCATCTCTCTCATGTATATCATATCTTCCTATCAAGGGTACTAATCATACAGGTCGTTGAGTGTGTGACCAACAAGTTCACACTAACGGCTGAGTGACTCCATATCAAGTTCCCTAAAACTGACCTAGAGACACACTCTCAAAAGTCTCACCTATGCCCCGGACTCATTTGGCCAAATTGGATTGAGTATTTCTAATCCCTCACGAGCTCAAGCTCAAATCTCTATACTCAA
>JAUPMG010000005.1:8488479-8509753 GCA_031762675.1 Pachysandra terminalis
CAAAACGCGTACACGCGCTTGTAATCAAGCGCCGCGTGTAAAGTGGGGTTAAATTAGCCCGCCTGATCAACAATATCCTATGAAGGACTACTTATTCTTTTATTTTTCTCTGGAGAAATTTGATGAAAAATTGGTATGAATATAGAGTAATGAAACAAATATCTGATATTTCCTCTGAGGAATGCCACATCAATGAGAATGATAGTGGTAAGGGTTGATTCAGCAAAAAGATTGAGAATTAGGATCTGGTATATGATGATTAGATATGCTGTTGTGTACTTTCCCATCTATGGTATATGAGGCACACTTGCAAGGATGGTGGAAGGGATCGGAAGGGGACGATCCCCGAGTTGGTTCCGAACCGAGAAAAACCCCAAAGCATCTGGACCGTTCCGATCCAAGGTTTTTTTTTTTTTTTAATTAAATGCAGCCGGTCCGTCTCGGCCGATCCCGAGTCGATTTTCGAGTTTAAACACTATGCTTGCAAGTGGATAAGGAGACGGTATTTCCCTTGTACTTACCTGGTTAAATGGCTGTTATTGTTGGTTGTTTCTTTCACTGTTTTAAATTTCGGCGACATGCTGCGGCATGCTGCCATCAAAATTTCCCTTTCCGTCTTGGCGACATGGAGTGATATATTATATATCGCTTCATGTCGCCGAAATATCAACGACATGGCGGAATTTCATACATGATGATAGAAATTTAATATTTTTTATTTTTTAAAAACTAAATATATATTTAAGATTTATATGCTATGAATAATTAATGTAAAACTATTTAAAAAATTTAGTAATAAAAAGTTAATTAATTTTTCAATTATTCTAATAACTAATTAGCCAATTAATTATTTATATAATTTTTTTAATTTAAAAAAATATAGATATAAAAATATTAAACTTTTAGAAGTTACAAAAAAAACCATATTGACAAATAAAGGAATGTTAGAAAAGGTTAATAGCCCATTACTCACCCCACTTCTAGTGGGAGTGATGGTGATGTTTTTTCTCGATGAATATATATATATATTAAGAAGGTAGAATCAAAAGTAGTACAATAAGAGGTAGAAGACCGAGGTGCCCAAGGCAGGCACCAAAAACAGAAAGGAAAAAAAGAAAACCTTACAATTTTTCTATCTTCCCATTCATTACCTGTGGGCCCTTGTTCTCTTAATTCTTTCCATTCTACTAATGAATAATCCATAATAATTCGCCAAAGATGCTCAAAAAAGAAAAACGATTAAGGCACTGAGAGGTCGTCATCCAACAAAGCAGCGGATGGAGGATCCACAAACTGCTCCTCCCTCCCCACTTCCACTCTAGCCAGGTGACCTGCCACTCGATTCCCTGACCTCAGGGTATGTGTAAAAGAAGTATCAATCATGTTCCCCAAATATCTAGCCAGGCGAACCAAGTGAAACCATCTCCACGAGCAAAAAATGGGGCCCCTCATCCAATAAACAACTGAGGCGCAGTCCCCCTCCATAACTACCTATGAGAGGCCAAGACCAAGAGCCTCCCTTAAACCTGATAGAAGGGCTAACAACTCTGCACGCATAGAATCGCCAAAACCGACGGGACCCAGAAAAACATGAGAGATATAACTAGAATAATCCTTGAAAACTCCTCCAATTATGTATTAAGTAATAGTTTTTTACTAATAACTTTATACTTTAAGCTATAAGTTTCATAACTATGATAAAAATAAAAAATAAAAAAAAAATCCAAAATTATGTAATTGATTAGACTAGGAACTTGCCTAGTCCACAATCACGCCTACGCAGTAGGTTCTCAAAAAACGCTTAGTGCCTAGGTGCTCATCTTTAATAACATTGTTTAGTACTATAACAAAGAATTGCAGTCAACAAAACTTTTGGATCTATGTGTGGAAGTCGGTTGCTCTGTCTATCAAATAAACTTCAAAGAAAAATTCTAATATCCATTGAATCAGAGAAACGTAGAAAGCCCATTATCAGGTATAAAGTGCATTCAAAGACAGTAACATTTTCCTGAGTATATATCATCACAAGCTTTTCGATGGGGCTGCATAAGAGTTAGAACTGTTCTAGGTCATGGAGGAATCAGAACATGTAGGAAGCCATAATCATTATCTCATTCCAAAGTAAAGTGTACTTAAGACCAAGAACTTTAGCTAAGCAATTTAACTAGAAATTTCTGTTGGAGCTGTTGAAGAAGTACAACTGTTGTGAGTAATGATAAAGGGATCCATATTTCCACAACAAACTGGTTGAAATGTGGTCTGTTTAGCATACATGCTGCTTCTGAGTGTCAGATAGTGCTTTGTATAACTATTATGAGATCTGGATAAATCATGCTGTCTGAATCATTTTAAGATTGTGATCTTGGCCACTCATTTAGATATCAGAAACTCTGGATTGCAAAATGCAAATCATGTTAGGGATAATTTTAGATTGGAAATGTTCCTTGACTCCATGAAGCCAATTCTTTTGCATATGGCTTCATATAATTTCTTTGGGGTGAAACTTCATGGAAGCATTGCAATTAAAGCTTCCCATGAATTCTTTTTAGCAGGTCCCACATCTACTTCTTCCTCTTGGATTAACAAAAATTTCATCAGAGAAACGAGGGAAAGTACAACGACAGGCTTACCCAACAAAATTAGAGCAAGACCAAAAAATACAAACAAACAGCCACCAAATCTCACCACAACCCCATACCAACAAGTTAACTAGCAACACCCCCCACCAAGCAACATAAAGCTAGAAAAAGTCATCCCCCTCAAAATCTCCCCCATCATAGGACCTCTATACATGTTCGCCCTTCGAGCCCCCTCTCTAGAGAGGCTATCTGCCTAGCTGTTAGCCAATCTTGGAACCTCCGAGAATGAGATGATCCACAAAGATATCCGGGATCTAGATTACCTAATGTTTAGTCAAATGGATTCCATCTATAATTAGGTTGGTATAGCACATTTATTTCATTTTGAATATATCAAAGAAGAAATCATATTTGATAATTTCTTTGATTAACCGAATAATAAAATCTTTAAGGGTTTAGGCACTTCCCAAACTTGTGTATTCATAAAAGTTGATTATTTTTAGATAGATTGGGTACTTTGGGCCATGTGGAAACACTTAATTTTCCTAGATTTTCATCTCTGTTTTCGTATTTAAGGTAAAACTAATTATGTTCTGTTTAGGATGTTTAGTTGAGTTTTTTTCTAATCAGCATTGTATTCGAGCTTATTTCTATTTGAGCATAGTTGTTTCTCTGATTTTGTGAGTTAGTGCCATTGAGTACTAAGTGGACCAGAGGTCTGGCATGTGTTCTATGATTTTTCTGAGTCTTCTAGCTCTAACATGAGCTGAATGCCTACCTCAGTTTTTCTTCACAATTCATGATTTCGTTTGATCTAGCTGTCATATTTGCAAATGGAGAAGCAGAGTTGGTGCTACAGAAGTTTTGAGCATCCTATTCTCTCTTCCTACAAACCATTCTACATCATGGAAATTTGCCAAGGTGAATTTCATGATATAAACCTGTTAGTTTCGTATAAACAGTCAAATTTGTAGATTACATTATTTAAATTAGCGAATGAGAAATCAATTTGATTTTATTTGTTTGCATGTGTTCCACTAACATCGAAAGTTGAGTTGTATAGATGGCTATTAAACTTAAAATGATGGATGGAGTAGAATCTGGGCAATTAATTACAAAGTAATGCATTCGTAGGGTGAGCATAACCAAGATGTTGATGTTGAGATGGAAGTGTAGAATTTAGAAAGGCTTTAGGGAGAGAATAAGCATATCTAGTACAGTGTAGGAGTTGCCCCACTGGGAAGTAAAGCAAATGAAAGTCAGTTGAGATAATTTGGATATGTTAAAAGGTTACCTGTGGTGGCACCTGTAAGAAAGTGAAAGATGGTGCAAATTCAAAGATGGCGTTGATAAAAAATGATTTGAAGGCACAGAAGCTTACAAAGATATGCTTTTTGATAGATTAAATGTTGCCGAACAATGTTTGTGTTACCCCAACCAGGTCAAACGAGGAATTATTGTTGTTGATTGATTGAAGCTAAAAGGATTGGCAAGCCTATGATGGAAAAAACTATCAACATGCTCCGGAGGCATTAAGTGAGCGATGATGTCATTCAAGAGAAATGTGAACACGGTAAAACTGGAAGTGCTAATTAGATGCTCAGTCTAGATGTGTATTTCTTGTGAAAATTATGCATTTTTATCTGCAATCATAGCATAGATGAGTCCACGTTTGTTTTTCATGAAAGTTGCTGCTGGTGATGTAGCTGCTTGAGGTGTAAGTATTCCGTTCTGCTGTCATAGTATTGAAGGTAATGCTGTATGTGGGATGTTCGTTCAGTATAACCTGGAAAAGATAATCCTGGTTGTTGTAGTTGACCTGTTTCATGCAATATTTCTTTCAACTGTTTGCTTCAAAAGGTCAATTGTCTCTTATTTGTTTATATTGACTTTTTATTGTTGCCTCGACAGTTGTCTAAAACGAAGATGAAACAAAAATCTTGTACTTTTTACTTTTTATTTTTATATATCTTCTGTATTATGATATTCTTTTACCATTTGGTGTCCTGTTACTTTTTGGTGGACTTAGAATTAACTTTTGTATGGTGTGGAGAACAGATATCTGATAGTCTGGAATATTAACTTTCTGAATTTTTTTTTCAGATGTCAATTGTTGTATGCCTACAGTCCACAACCAGAAGAGCGAAGAAATGCTGTCATTTGCTTCCAGAACTGGTGTAGGATTTGTTTGACTGTGCATCGTAAGGCCTACCCAGTCTAGACTTCCTTGAATTTCACTTGTTGTACCCAGATGCTTCCCTGTTACATGTATTGCATACAAGATGATGAAGATTGCATAAACGATAAATGAATGCGCGTTGGAGCTCTGTTTGGTAAGAATGTGGCTTTAGTTGTCTTTTGGTTTGTTGAAAGAACTGAATTTCTCTATAGTTCAATTGCAATCCAGCTTCTTGATTATATATAGTGGATCATTATAAATTTGATCATGCAGGGCAGGGGGATAGGATCCACTTTAGGAGATTAATGGGGAAGCACACCTAGGAAGTTGAGAGGGGTTGCAAGGTAGCTTCTTTCTTTCCTCTTCTATTTATCTATGAATAATGGTCAAGTGTTCCCACCAAATGTTACCTTTGCTTTTCTTCTTCCCACATATCAAATAGCCCTAGTTTTTCTGAAAATTGATTTCATGCAATTTAACATTTCCCCAGTAGAAAATCATACAGCAAGGTACTTGCTGATGTGAGGGGGTGGATGGGCTAAATGTTTCACAGAGGGTGGTATCTATATGTGTTAGCAAGCTCTCTGGTTACCCAAGTACTACCCAAGTACCATCTGAATGATCAGATGTTATTCAAAGGGATGTTGACAGCTTGAGTATCTCGAATTGGTTTCTTTGATAAGCATGAAGCTTTCTAGTGGAAGTATACAGATAGTGTGATCTCAGTAGGAGCTCTGTTTGGAAGTGGCCAACTCTCGTTGGCGGCGCTGAGTTTATGAACATAATTGATGGATTCACTCTTTTCGCGGGTTAAGGGAGCTGTTGCAAGCCGTGCAGTCGCCTAGGATCATCACCTGGATGCTTTAAGAGCATCGAAAGATATACATTACTCATTACATACTTGCATGCTTCATACGAGATTAATACTGAATTCATTTCAAAAAAGTATCAGAAATGATGGTTGGACTTTTGCAGGCTTTTCATTGGGTCCGTTTTAAGTATTATTGGTTTGTACAGGCAGCATTTTTGACAAGACAAATTTGATGCTTTTTAAGTTTGAAATTTTTTTTTTTTTCCAGATTTAAATCCAATCCACAAGCCTTTGTAGGGGTCTCATTTAATGGAGTTTGGTCTCCATAGTCCATATATGAAATATCCTACAGTTACTGATGGGTTATTTTTGTAAATAAAAATAAAAATATGCTGTTTTTCAGATTGGTATACTCTAAATACCTGATTATTTTACACAACGTATTTTACCAATTTCAAATACATAATTCTGAACCCTGTTAGGACAAGGATTCACACATGATTTGGTGACGTGAACCAAAGGTAAAAATATTAAATTTCATTTAAACAGATTATAGCTTTTGGCTATGTGGGACCTGCTATGGCTACTATCACATCTTGAAATCCTTCTGGTGGGACATAGAACCATGTAGATACATCCTCTATAATCTCTGAATCGGGTGTACTTGAGCAAGTAGCAACTAGCCTGTAGTATCTTCCAAAAAAAAAAAAAAAAAAAAAAAACTAACCTGTAGTAATCCTCTGTTACCCAGCCTTTGTAATGAGGATTCACCAATGGCAATTCAAAGACGAAATTGGCAAAGTTAAAAGCATTGCAGAAGCGAAAGCAATTGCAGTATATATGGGGAATGTAGTAGAAACAACAATTCTCTCGCCCACTGGAGAAATGTTATGATCCTAAATGTTAAGCGCTTAACCAAATGAGTTTCCATCAGTCTTGGGACCTTTAAAACAATGGTTAAGCATGTAACATGAAACCCAGTGAGCTAATTTTTTTTTTTTTTTGAAAGATCAATCCTGTCGCACCATAGAGAATACAACCCACGGAAAACATTTTGCAAATCCAGTCTAACCATATGTTTAGATCCCATGTACAATGCATTCTCCAGACAAGAACCAATGACAAATTAAAAGTAGTTCATCAATGCAGAGAAAAGAAAGAAAAATCATCCTAAGATAAACTTTAGAGATGTATGCACCTGAAAGAAAATCTAATAATAGAATTGATCATATTTATAACAGCCCAGAAATAATAACAACTTCACAATCTCTATACCTTTTTCTCTAGGTGTAACAATTTAAGCATTTAAAAAACCCTTACTATTTTATGACGTGGGAATCTGGATTTTTACAGACAGCAGCAACCACACCACTATGTATGGACTGCATGATATATCACACCATGCAGCCTACATCTGCACATTGCACCCATAATGCACATGCAGGCCTAAGTGATGATGAAGCATGACAGTAACCTTAAATGTCTTATTCACACCATATCAGAACATATTTACACGGAAGAACCATGGGAGGACAAATGCTATTACCAGGCATGCCATCAGAAAGTTACAAAATGGCTGTCCCCGCCAGCATCCTCCTCTCCTTTCCGAGGAGTTGCTACTGCTACCAGTTCTCCTCTCGTTCCATTCCTCCATGAATCCGTTATCCCCACTACCAGTGATATTCTTTGCAGCCTCACCACAAATTTCACAGTATCTGCATGTAAAAAGGAAAAAAGATAAATTACAGACTGTCAAAGGCTAGGGTTAGAAGGATATCATGAATCCACGTTATGAGGTTAATGTAAAAGAGTTTAATGTTATGCAAGTCTGAATAACTTACTTAGTAGCTTATATGATCCAAGAACAGTGAAGGTAATTAAGGGAAACATTTAGGAGGACGATGAGACACTTTGAATTTCTCATGGGAGCAGGTTCCCATTGAACAAGAGTTGGGTCAATTCTCATTTGAAGTTTAAACTAACAATTCATAAGTTCAGAATATATTTCTCACAGTATAGAAAGCCATAAGTTTGGTTTCAACATTCTATTATCACATTCCAATCCTGCTGTATAAACTTTTATTTATACATTCTGTACTTCAGTTTGCCATTGAATAAAAAGGATGATATCAAAGGCAAGATGCCTAGCCATAGTCCACAATGTTTATCAAGATTATGAACTTGTATAGACTTTTATTTATTTCTAGGTCATTGCATCCCTTATCATTTGATGGATACTCTTTAGTTGGGGTTTTCCCTTTCCTCTTTCATGAGTACAATTTGTATTTTGGTTCTAAATCGAATAAGAAGGTTTGAATCAAAGGCGCGATTGGTAGTCACAGCTCATGGCAATTATCAAGATGACATATTTGTATAGCCTTTTATTTATATTAGAGTTTAGCACCTTAACATATATATATATATATATATATTGATGAACAATGATATTATATACATACAAGGAAAGAGAGGAATTTACAATGCATACATCAAGAAAACAAAACAAAAACAAACGAAACTGCACATGTACTATACAAGGTAGGCGAACCCCTATAATCTATAATTACTCAGTGATCATATCCTCGGTTGGTATGCCAGTAAAGAGGGAATCTCTATGCACACCCCTCCTAGCCAACCTATCAGCTAAGCCATTGCAGATCTAGGCGCATGGAAGAATGAGATGTTCAATTCATTTGCTAAAAACCATGCCAAATGGACTAAATGGGATAGATGCCAAGAATGTATGCAACAATCCCGTATCCATAAGAAAACAACCGACAAATCCTCCACCACCTCCAGATCTCAAAATCCCTCCCTCAACCCTGTCGCCACTGCCTAGATCTTGGCTCTGACAGCATTCCCTTCCCCTATAGAGCCTGGAGAATGCATGTAAGATATGTCCCTGATAGTCTCTGAACAGTCCTCCAATCCCTAATGGGCCAGGATAATCAAGGGACGATTCATTGAAGTTGAACTTGTTATATCTCACGTGAGGACTTTCCAGCTCACTTGGACAAATGAAGAAGAGCAATAATTCCCCAATATCTGATTACATCCATCATCAATAATGGTCTGAACTCATGATATGTACTGACCCACAACACATCTTAACATTTCCTACTCTATAATTGGTATTTTCCCTTTCTGTAGTTGGTATATCAAGATAGCATACTTGTATGGCATTTTACTTGTTTATTTGTTTGTTTTTCGCAAGAGTTTTGCATCCATTGGCATTTGATACTCTGTAGTTGGTATTTTCCCTTTCCTTTTTCATGAATACTTGAACATCTAGAACAAACAAACACATAGACGCAGGTGAACAAATCTGAAGCGTGCATAAATAAGTCAACAACATATAAACCTCTTCATAAAAGAACAGAAATTGAATAATGAGAACCAGCAGACCACTCAAGTAGCCTAATTGGAGTAACAATGAAAATTCTTCATGCCATATTGAATTACTGAGTTGTGGAAAAATAGCAAGGTTAAGGTGAGACTAATTTATTGGAGTTACAATTTCTCATTTGAATCAACACTGGAAACGGAAGAGTGCATATTATGTCTTCCTAAGCTGGAATTTGCGCCTAATGGCTTCAGCTTTGGTTCTTGGAAGAAGAGTCGCTACTTAGCATGACATGCTCATGTTGTTGCTAATACAGTCAAATTGAAATGGGAGATTACTAAAACAAATATATTAAAAGCAATGAAAGGTAAGGACTAGCCTAAGCAAGAAACAGGTGTTTGTTGGCAGCTCTGCAAATTGAAAGCCCAATGAATTCACTACTTGAATTTGACAAGTATCAAGGATGAGTGCATACTTAAACGGACTACTCCAGTGGAATTAGTATTTTTTTTTTTTTCTCTTTCTTATTAGAGCATTCTTGGGCCAAATTGTACCGCATTATAACTTAGTATGAGGTGCACCAATTTGTCTTCATGATTGTTAAAAGTAAATGTGACAAAACAGGTATTGGGGTATTCATTGTGTTTTTTTTGTTACCAGGAGGCTTAAGTGTTTTGATGACTACATAATTTCAGAGACATCAACACAATGGCCAAGAAAAGAAAATCCTGCCAAGGATGAACTGTCTTATACAGGGTTTTTTCTTTGCGGACAGATTATCATACCTCTATTTTCTGCTCTATTATGTTTTCACTGTGGTTTAGAACAAGGCATATGATGGCTTCTTATGAAGGTGACATGATATTTGTGTTCAATCATCCATAACTCCAGTTTCGTGTTTTGATCAACTTAGCTAAAAATAAAGGCTAGTTTTTTGATTGCATAACAGAATTATATGAACAATCTAAAAGAATAAAGTATATGTTGTCACGGAAAAAATTCACCTCTCTAATCAAATCAGCCATCAGACCACATCAGGAACTTATCCAAACACTTCCTTATTATATAGCAGAAACTAGGATAAGTGGCATTATATGACCTTCAAATCTTGGACATTTCTATGATTTTGAGATCACATTCTCAACAACTTTTTTTTTCCCCCTCTCAAATCAGCCACTTCAATATATGAAAAGAAACAGTATGTTAGAAAACTCGAATAGACTCTACTCTCAAAAATTTTGAAAGCTCACACCAAAAGGAGATAATAGTCCTGATAGACATGTAGTAATAATCATTAATGAACTAAAAATAAGTAGCCAGAGTTGAAAAGAATGACTCTTCATGGATGGGAATATGTGGTAGACAAACTTAGAAGATGATTTTTGCACAGAAAATTTAACTCACAAAATCAAGTTTTTGGGCAAAAAACTTGATGTATAGGCATATTCCCATTTTTCTGTGCAAATTTAGCATGGCTGTCCTAGCTCTTATATGCCTATAAATCTAATGGCTGTCCTACCTCAAAGTTGGGTATAAAAATGAGGATAACTGCTTCTGGGCTTAGTTACGAAATGACATACATTGAGTAATCAGATTTCCAGCAGTCTATCAAAAACATTGTAATAATATTCCCAAATCATTTCCAACTCATGATCCCACATATTAGCTCGTAAAACCAAATATTGTAGACTGCATGTCACATGCTAAATTTGACATCCCTGTGTAGCTGAGCTTTGCTTTTTCATGAAGATAACATTAATGAATAATATCTATTCAAAACTCCATTCTTATGTGTACATATTCTTTGCCTTTTAACTTATTCTTCTTGAAATGGTAATCATAGTTCAGCATATTTTTCCCATGTCGAAAAACATGAAACTCTCCACCATTGATATACATATGTAATCAGAGATTCAACCCCAAAAGCTGCATTTTGTTAAGTCTATCCAGAGTTATGGTAAAAAATCAAACCTTAATCAACATACATAGCTAGCCTAAGACACTATCAAGAGCAACTAAGGAATTATGAACTCATTTACTACTGGAGCTGACCACTACAATTCCTCAACCCAAAGGAATAAAAAATTGTCTTACATTGAAATTGACCCTTTCTGCATATCATGCTGATGCTTACAATGAACCCTCACGAAGTGCGGTGTCTAAACCTCATGATTTAGGCACTCCTAGCTGCAGAACTATTTGTTATCCACTTACTGAACTTGGTTCATGCCAGCAGCTTAACAAAATAACATAACTCAGTAACTTCACCCTGAGGATTACCTTTATTCGTTCCTTTAAATCATCATAACATTTGAGGTTTTTGAGCATGTCACTACATCATTGAAAAAGTTCTCCCAGTAGTATTAGACAAGGTAAATCCACTAGTAATTATCTGATTGCAATACAGGAAGCTTGCCTTTTCCCATATAGCAGCTATACTATTTACGGCTACTCTTTCATCAAATCATGGATAGATGCAACCTACTCAAGATGGAGAGATAAACAGAATTATATATTCAATAAAAATAAACTTAGACAAGAAAAGAAAAAATAAATAAAAAACCTAGCAAATCTTATATTTTAAGGTCGTAGAGAGCATAATTAGAGAGGATGGTTTGGAATGCCTTTTTCATGGCCAGTCGTCCAATGTTGTTTGCATGGCCTTGGCCAATAGTGGTGACCACATTTATAGTAGGGGCAGTTCTCTTTCAAATATTGGTGGCAGTATTGTAAATAATCCAATATGACTGTGCTAGGAAAGATGATGTTTCCTCCTGGCGGAGTAGTAGAAGCTAAGGGCTTGACAAGGTCCAATTGTTATTCAACTTGCCTCTCAAGCATCTTGCATTGTAAAGTGTATTTACTCCATTGTGTACGTATTTGTGCTTGTTTCCCTTCCTAGGCTGACTTGTAGATACAAGTGTCATATGGGCTGTCCATGACACTATGTCCCCAAAGAAGATTACTTGTGAATATATAAAATCCACACCTGACTAACAATGATACATACTGAAAGCACTAAAGAAGTTGTCTTTGTTTTGCAATGTAAACCACTAAAATGCTTATCTGAATCGAAGATCCAATACCAACAACATCGTTAATGACATGCTGGTTACTAATCAACGTACTCAAAGCAAAAATGTTCAATTATAGTAGTTACTATAAAAATAAATAGATTAGAGGTATTTGACAGAGGAAACAAACACAAAACTAAACACTGCAGCCCTCAAATTTATAAGATGTACCTCGCCCCTTCCGAAGGACTTGATTTGAATATTTTGACACACAATGCAGGAAAAGTAGTTTGTAAATAAACAAGGGATAAATAAAGAGATGCAAGTCTCATTAAATTATTTGTTGGTCAAGAAGGTAAGAAAAGTAATGACAGCCTGCCCAACAAATCTTCCAACAAAAATCAATCAACTAAAAGTAAAATATCGTTGTCTGTAAGAAACAAATTGGTAATAATTTTGCAAACTTCAATCACAAACTAGGCAAGCGTTTAATAGCACAAAGAATCTTGATCCAAGCTCTTGAACATATTTCCATCGCTTCAGAAATTGGTTCAAGTTCAAAGATATTTTTTGAGCCAATTCAACAAGTTTTTGAACAATACATGATATTTCTACTTCCATTTCAATCACAAACTACATGATATTTCAAAAAAAAAAATTGGCTTGTCTTTCGCCAATTTGTGAACACAGAATATATCACATTATGGTTTTTCTTTTTGAAACTTGCAAGTCTAGATTCTCCAATTGTAAATGTCCTACAATTACAAATGCCATGAATAATGTCCCACAGGCCTTGGAAAATTAAAAAATTCTTAATCCACACTTTTTTAGCTCTTGTAGCTCCCACCAAAGTTGTATCAACAGTTACAATTGATGTTGCACTGTATTCCAAAAGTAGATGACTTATAACCTACTTTCAGAACTATCAAAGTTAGGAAACACCATCCAATGGGCTAGAGTTCCAAAATATGGGTAGCTTGTGTACGCCATCACCTCCAAATAAAAGGGGGTGGAAATACATACAGTGACTCACTCCTCAAGATCAACTCACCTGAAGCAACTCTACCTTTGGTAACAAAGGAGGCATAATATGGCTATGTGGGGCATAAAACTATATTCCTGTTGGTATAACAGGTATGAGGTAACGATTCTATCTCACTTAAGGTTCTACACTTCGGTGTGGCTATCTAGAATTACAATCGCATACCAGTTACTACACGTTAAGACATATTTAAACATGAATTGAAGAAAGTGAATAATGGAATAAAACAAAAAAGAATGATGTACTAAAAACTAACATAAACTATGAAAGTACAATATTAGCAATATTCATACTAGAGGCTAAATCTTACTGCATTCCAGAACCACCAATTTACTCCTTATGTTTCAAGTTTCTGGTTTTTCAATATTAAGGTCCCGATGACAATCTTGCCTTGAAGATTACCTTGAATGATATTATCAATCCAAAAAATAAAAAATCTGAAAATAGATTCAATCATTGCCATGATTATCATTCTTAATTTGTGTTCATGACTTCATAATGAGGTAGAATGCAGTGAAGGAATAACAAATTCCTCTTAACTTAGCGTTTGTGTTACTCCTTTAAGAACCTAATTAGGTTTTCCGATTAACAACATCTGTGATGGTGTAGCAAGGTTTTCCAGTTAAGAGTTAGAGGTGAACTTCAATAAGAAATCTTCTAGTGTGAGGAATTAATGAACAGGATGGTCTGTGGAGGTTGAGGCATTCTTGCATCCAATAGGGGATTTTTGTCCACATAATTATCGTGACACTAAATACATCCTGCAAACCTGACCAAACTACATATTTTTGTTATCAATTAAAACAGCAAATTCATAGGAATCAAACCTGAAGTTAAGAGTAAAAGCAGAACTGATGAATTAAGGAAAAAAAAGAAGAAGCAAAATTCAGTCATGAAGAGCATGCAAATGCAAATTCAGCTATTAAACAAATACAGAATCAGACTCTCGATACAAACGTAAAATCAAAATTTATTGTGTGTCAGAAAAAGGGAAAACAAGGAGAAACGTTACCTGTTCCCTTTAAGCCTGAACCAGGCCTCGGCACAATGACGATGAGCAATGCCGAGTTCAGCTTTACAGCCGCAACCAAGCTGGATTAGTTCCGAAGTTTCAGATGGGTGATCAGAACTCAAATGACAGATCCTACACATCTTCTCTCCATCCAATTTTTCAGTATTCAATGCACCAACACTGCACTTAATATCAATGACACAAGCATGTCTCTCTGGTTCAGGAACATTCATTTTCCGCTCTTCAACTGATACTTTAGTTGTCTCAAACTCACTGGCCTTAGCTTTCAGATTCCCATCCTTTCTACTAATACTTTCAGTCTCCACTGGGCTTATTACAATGACAGCCTCAGACTCGACGTCATCAACTGAACTCGAAAAACTCTCACTGGTTCCTTGCTCAACCTCATTAACCTGTTTCGATGAACTCTCACTGATTTCTTGCTCAACCTCATCAACCTGTTTAGTTGAACTCTCATTGGTTCCTTGCTGCACCTCATTAATAACTGGATTCTGCAAATTTCCTTCGATCCCTCGCTGATTGTTTATCTCATGGTCCATTACTCTCACTTCCTAAATCATCTTTTTTTCTCTCTGAAAATTACCAAACTTTCTAATTCTCTAGCTTCAATAATCTAATTCACAAGTTAATCAACAACAGATAACAATTCGATTAAGCTTCAAAATCTCATAACCAAGAACTCTAAACCTAATCTGAAGCTGATGATCCAGAGCTCAACTCTAATACTTTCGTAAATTTAACAGATCAGGTCAGATGCAACTAATCCAAAAGCAATGAACAATTCAGATCTTTAAAATAGAAAAGAGAATCCAATATTTCCCTTTCGAACAACTCTAAGCCACCATTGAATTGTTCAAATCCAAGAACAAAACAAAGCTCAAAACTCACCCGTTATCGCACCGAATTCTTCGAAACAACTAGGGCTCTTTTCAAGAACTAAATTACTTATAATTCAAAACGCGAACCTTCCGAAAGCGAAAGAAACAATTTAGAGAGGAAGAAGGTGGGGATCATGGGAATGCTTTGATTGGAAGGACAGACTAGAGAATAATAAATAATATAAGAAGAATCCTCGTTCGCGGTCTTTTTCTTCTTGGCGTCTTTGAACAGAGTTGCTTCTGCTATACTTGAAGCTATTACTGTGGGTGGTAAGGTACTGGTGTAGTTTACGTTCTAATAAATACCCCTGGGTCGCTATCAGACTTACACGAGTACGTAAGAGCCGATTTGTGTGGATGAGAGTGTAGAATGGTCATTTCAATCTGTTTTAGTGTATTAGGCGTATTTAGGCTTCGTTTGGCCCTGCTTGTGCTTATGGGTAAGCACCGTCATTGGATAAGTTGCTCAATGGAAACTATTATCCACAACAACAACAAATTAAATACATTTATTTAAGTGATTATGAACGTTTAGAGGTAAAATAGGTATTATAAAAATATTATTAAAGTTTAGAAATAACATTTATTTAAGTGCTTAAAAAAGTTTAGGGATAAAATAAGTATTTCAAAAATATTACTAAAGTTCTGAAATAGCTTAACGCATAAGAGCTTGGGAGCTTCTCCTTGTGGGTAACCTTTCTCTGATATGGGTAAGCACTTACCCATAAGCGCTTCCAAACACATATTTAATTTTAAAAAGTGCTTAAATAAGCTATAAGCTATAATAAGTACCTATAGAAGCAGCCTTAGGGTACTTAGAGGTTGCAATTAGGCAGGCTGATAGATGTATTATTTATGGCTTGGCATTTAACTCAAATCGACCCGTTTAAATAAACATGTTGAAATAATCAAATTTGTAACTAACCACCTTAACTCGTTTGACCTATTTAGGGCGTGTTGGTATTGCTTTTTCGGGTCCTAAAGCGATTCTTGACTATACAAGTGTTTGGTAACTCAAGTAAAAAGTGATTCTACAAGAATTACTTCATCCAAACGTTGATTCTTTTTAAGTTATCATTTCTTGTTTCTAAAATTATGTTTGTGGGAATCAGTTTGAGATTTTTATGAAATGTGTCTTATGGTTTTATGTCCTTTTAAAACTTATAAAATACCTATTTTATCCATGTTACCTTCACGAATGAAATATATCTTATGGTCTTATAAGCCCCTTTAAAACTTTCAACATCCATGTTATCTTCACGAACAAAACTCATACTGAATATAGATTTCCTACTATACACAAGCTTCTCACAAAATTTAACTTGAAAAGCATTTTCAATAGGTGTTTATCAAATATTTTTTATTCCTCTGAAGCAATTCATATGAACAACTTTATAAGAATCAATTTTAAAGGAATTGCTTCTCCTTCCAAGAAGCACCGCCAAACAAGTCCTTAAGCTTATTGAATTTTTTTAGGGAAAGTTACCTAGTTCCCTTACTTTACATAAGTTATTGCTATAGAGTAGTAAGACCCAAACACTTCACCTCCCACATGTTTGAATGCAACTATAGAATAAGACCCAAACACTTCACCTCCCACATGTTTGAATGCAAAAATATTTGCCTTTTGGTTCTTGTATGCATATTCATAAGGTATTTGCTTTTTGAAACAAAAAAAAAAAAAAACAAATACTCAATGTGCAACGATGCACCACTTGGTGTGCATCCCTTTTACCACCTAGTATGCATCCCTTGCACCACTATTACCATCACCACCACCACCGCCGCCACCCAGTGTGCATCCTTTGCACCACCTAGTGTGTAAAGATGCACCACTAAGTATATATGTAAGAATGCAGTACCTAGGTGCATCCCTTTACTTTGGAAAGGCCTCCACAATTGTATTCCAACCAGAGAGAGTTTGATTAAAAAAGGGGATGCAACTTGACCCAATATGTCTTCTCTGTTCAATCAAAGAAGAAACAACCATTCATCTACTTCAATTTTCAAGAGTTCCTGATCTAGAGCCCTTTGGTCAAATCGGATATAGATATCAGCTCAATATCGAAAGGGATCAGTCATCTTCTCACACCAAACTATACATCAGGTATCCAAACCAGAGAATAATCTCTCTTTGCTATTTGCTTTTGGCACATTTGGATGGTCCGTAATGATTTAATCTTCAACAATGTTCGACCAAATCATATTGTCATATGGTCTCAAATCAACAAGCTCTAGAATGAGTCTGAAGCAAGTGCGATCCAACAAACACTATATGTTGATCTTTTCCTCCTGAATCTTGACTAAAAATCAATGACAATGAATTCTGGAACAAGAAATGGACTTAGATTAGCACTTCAATTGGGGTACTCTAGCATATGGCTAAAGGGTGACAATGAAACCGTGGTTTGGTGGCTTAATAAATCCATCATGGCAAGTCGCTAACCTGATGTCAGAAGCAAGAAGCATTTTGACAAAATTCACAAGGAATTTATATCTCTGTGTGTGTATGTAGTTACTATAATAAAGTTACCGAATAGGTCAAACAGGTTAGCATTTATTTACAGGTTAAAAACACTCAACCTAAATTCGATCTATAGGTTGAAAACTTGAACCCAAACCCGCTAGGAGAGGTAAACTAGCATTTCAGATGCATAACAAAGAATTCCTTCGGATGCATCTTAAACCAGGTTGGAGCAGAATTTCGATAGGTTCTAGGCAACCTAGGCACGAAGCCTGGATCATTCTCTGGAGGTGTGGATCGGGTCATAACCTCTTAGACTGTAACCAATCAGAGCTCTGTCAAACAGCTTGATCCTCCAATCTGTGATACATAACGTAGGTCGAATTGGGTTAACATGACCCGATCCGTACACCCCCGATCCAGTCAAACCACATAAATGGACCTAGAACTTAATGTCCATCAACAACATATTCCCTGCTCATAATTCCTTGGAACATTTACAACCTGGCACCACCTTCCACATTAAAGGCTATAATTAAAAGTACTAGGTTCTCTAGTGTGCTCATCACCTAAAACTGACTGCACATGCCCTTTGAACCAAAAAGAAAAGGTAACCAAAAAGAAAAGGTAGGAAGACGAACAACACAACAGCTGCAGATCAAATGGTTAAAACATACCCAGAACAGTACAAACAAACAAATGAATACATAAAAAAAAAAAAAAAAAACTAAAATCTCACTCAAGAACAAGCTCATCAGCCCCACAAACCATTAACAATGATCTTGAATTATGGAAAATGTAAGAAGAAAGAATAGATGTTTGTAGCTGAAAAACAATACCCATTTCAGGATAAATACCAAAACCACCTCCTTTGAATAAATGGAAACCATAGCTAAACTCTGTTCTCTCCAGCAGTAGAATGTAAAAAATAAGTGGAAAGAATGATACCCTTTTTCTATGATTTCTCACCTTTTTCTTTTCTCTGCTCTCCTCTTGATGATCATCAAATATAAGGTAAAAACTGGACAAAACTCATCTGAAATTCCCAGTTTTAAACTTGTATTATCTAAATCAAAACCAATTCTCTTTTCTTTCATCCACACCATTTTGAGAGAAGAACAAGGAAAACAATTAGAAAGACTATAGATGAAAGCCCAATTGCCACTCCAAGAACAATTCTACTTGGCCCATGATTATGTCCTTCCTTTGGCTTTTTATCACTCTTTGTATCATCACCACTTTCATCGTCGTCGCCGGTTTCAGTACTGCCGGCGGAGGAATCTGCTTTGTCAGATGGGGGTGATACTGGTAATCCATCTTTATCACATCGAGCAATCCCAAGCTTCAATTTTGATGATACAATGGAGTGATTGTAACAAAGATTGTTATTCCCACCTACTTTGAACACAGCCAATCTCTTAATAAATGATCCATTGAAAGGCATAACACCATGGAAATTGTTGTTTTCGAGATTGAGATGGTTCAATCTCTTCATCCCAGAAATGAACTTGGGTATGGTCCCATTGAATTGATTTGAGCTCAGATCAAGATGAACAAGCTTTGGAATATCCGACATTGAATCTGGGATCGAACCAGATAACGAATTGGAAGCAAACGACAAGTTTTGAAGCGACAAAAGGTCTCCAAACGAAGAGGATAACTCACCCGTTAACGCATTCGAAGAAAGATTCAAGCTTTCTAGATCTGCAAGACGTGTTAACGAAGTGGGTATCTTTCCTTTAAGCCGATTACCAGACAAATCGATATGGGTAATGTTCAAATGCCATCTTTTTGGAAGATAACCAGTAAGATTCGTATGCGAAATAGTCACTGACCTGAGCTTCTTCAGATTTCCAAGAACAATCGCCGGTCCACTGGTGTTAACTGAAACTCCCGAAACTGTAAGATCCGTAAGGTTCTGTAATCGACCGAGCCAAACTCCGGTGAGTTTACGGAGACTGTTGATGCAAGTGAAAGAGCGGAGATTGGCGATGAGTTCGGGTGGGAATCGGGCTGCGTTAACGGGGCAGTTGAAAAATTGGAGATCTTGCAACGTGGATAGAGATCTCAAGGCAGTGATGGAGAGCTCGACGTCGTCGGAGCAGTTGAGGATGCGAAGAGAGAGGAGGTGACGGAAAGGTTTGCCGGAGTCGCAAAGAGTGGCGTTGTGGAGGGAGGGTTGAGAACAGGGGTCTTTGGAGATGGGGATGTTGAGGGATTGAAGAGCTAAGAGCTGTTTGGGGTCAAGAGTGGATGGGGAAGAAGATGGTCTTGGTCTAACAGGTGATGGTGGTGATGAAGAAGGAGATGGAGAAGAAGATGGTTTTGGTCTAAGAGGTGATGGTGGTGATGAAGAAGGAGATGGAGCTGAAGGAGATTTAGAAGGAGATATGGGGAGTGATGATAAAGATGATGAAGTGGTGAGAGTGTAGGATAGGAGCAGGGGGAGTAGGATAAGGAGCAATGGGGGCTTGGGTTCTTCCATTGTTGTCTCTGTGAGAGAGAGAGAGAGAGGTTTTATGGGGTTTTTTTTGGGTGAAAAGAGAGGAGTGTTGGGGAGTGGAAGGTATTCTTGTAAGAAGAACAAGATGACAGTTGGATTTGTATAAAAGTCCCTTGATTTTAATAAAATTACTATATTGGAACTACTTGTTTTATGAAAAGGCAAGAATCAAGATGTAGGGGGAGTGGGGCTTAACCTAAGAACTCATTTAAGGATCTTGGCAAATAGGGAACCAAAATATGAAAGGCGATCATGTAGATTAATTGTGCTAAATATTGGATTGATATAATTATTTTAATTTTGGGTATATACTATATAAGTGCTTGCATTTTGCTTGTTTGTGGGCGCACATCATCTACAGAGGGGTCCCTACAGCCATCCTTACAACGCCAATTAGGGGACGTCGCATGGGGTACTTAGAAGAGGGGGGCACCGGTAGCTTATTTATAGGGGTAAACTAGGGAGGGAGGTATCGATAGCTTGTTCAAGGGATACCGGAGAGGAGGAGAGATTACTATGGTTTATTCAGGGGTACCTTGTGTTGTAGGGATACCGGAGAGGAGGAGAGATTACTATAGTTTATTCAGGGGTACCTTGTATTGTAACCATCCCACTATAGAAGATTTGTAACCCTTATTTAGACCTAAAAAGGTTTTTTTTGTCATATAAGCCTCTATGCAACCAAACACATGTAGCCATTCACTGAGGTTCTTAAATTCTTTAATACATGTGCTACAATAGTGCACTACAATGTAATTGCTGATTATATATGTTACAATATTGTACTGTAGTGTTTAGTGTTTTTGACTTAATTAACATTTCAAAAAATCAATCAGATACGCACAAATATTGGATTGAGCTGAGTTTTTAACACAGAGGCTCACTTGACAAAAATATGAGAGGGATTATTAAAGTGTCCGATAAGAAAGATTTTCTATGCACCAAGTATATTATAGCCGATTTCAACTACTCAATCGTATGGAAATTAACGGGTGTGTAAAGCTCAAAGAATCCAAACAATACATAACACAAGGAATAATAATTATTATGTGAAAAACAAATATCAAACAATACACACAAATATACGAGAAAAAAGAAATTTTCATTATTTCAAAATAAATTAGAGTTACAATTTATATTCTTATCCAATATATAGGACAAATCTCTAACATACTCCTATTTCCCTTCGCCTCCCATGAGGTCCTCAGGTCCCCACCATTTGGATCTAGAGACCAAGTGAAGATGAGACACCCACAATCTCTAACAAGATCCCTAAGAAAAATTCTGTTATGCTCTCACGCCCCGCTCTCTCAGACGCACACGTGTCAGCACGAGTGGGGTCCGAGGTGCAAAGGCATGACCTTCACCCTCTAATATCACAACTCACCAAAATAACTAAAGCGAGGGTGGAAGCCACATACAATTATC
>JAUPMG010000005.1:8546129-8567987 GCA_031762675.1 Pachysandra terminalis
CATTCACATGCCTCATTCATAACTCATGCATATCATGACCATACATTCAAATAAATCATATTCATATGTTTCACATGTTAAAACAGTTATACATGCTCTCATCATAGTCATGGAACTCAACACTGGTTCTTATAAGGCAGCAAAAAATAACCATCATACCTCAATTCATAAACTATTATACACATGTTATATGGAGATTTCATTATCACACACAATTTCATTAGCACATAAATAAGTCATATGCAAATTTTCAACACAAATGGCCAACATTGCCCAATCTCGACTGACCAACCACCCGACTGATGGTCTGCCAAACCTTCGATTGACCCACTCGGTCTACCGACCTCCCTCGGTTGGCTAACCTGAATCCATCCCAAATATCCTCTGAGTTTCGATCGATCAAACCCCTCTCGGTCGCCTAACCCGAGACCCATTTTCAACCCAAAATTCTCGGTTGACTTGTCAATTGACCGAACCCCTCGAATCTGCTCAGAAAACTCTATTTTCCCTAGTTCTCACTCCATACTTACATCACACACTATGTAACTCCCAAGTAATACTCCATACACTTGCTTTCTCCTTTCCACCCATCATTCTATTCATTTCACATAGTCATTTACACATTCATTCATATTAACATAACATTAAATAAAGGATCACATGTAGAAATCACACATTCCATCACTAGAACATTGTCATATTATTAGTCATGCTAGTGCATATCAAGTAACACACATATTCTTTCTTAACATGCTTACATTAAAAACCCCATAAAATCATATTCCACATGCATCTTTCAATCACCATTATTACAAAGAACTTCTTTTCTATGATAATGAAAAGAGAGAAACTAACAGAACCTAGCTCGTATTGATTTCTCTGAAGATCTCTACAGCACTTTCAAAGATCAACACCAAAATCCCTTCTTCTAGCAGCCATTAGGTATTCTTCATCCTTAGATCTTCTTCTCTTCTTCTTTTTCTTCTCTACAACAACTCACTCCTCTTCCCTTTTTTCCTCTCTTGGTCGTTACCACTAAATCCAGCAATATTGGTTATGGGAACTTCCCATAACCATACGTTCCTATTTGGAAGGAAGTTGAGAGAATCATGCATTCTCCTTCCTTATCCAAATCCAACCATCATTCAAACAACCAGCCCTAGATCCACTGCTTCATGCGTCAAGCCCAAAAGCCCAATTCAGAAAATTCTGAAATTACAAAAGTGACCCAATATAAATAGAATTATAACAATAGCCCTAGTTAGTATATTATTATTACAATTAGATACCAAGCTTAGTAATTTAGATATAATGCTCATTATACTTTCTTATAATTCATTAATAATTTTAATTAAATTATATTAATTATAATATAGGGAACAGGTCATTACAACAGGTGATTCTTGCCAGTTGTTCTCAATTGTTGTTCACCTTTGGCCATATAATTAGTCACAGCCGGTTTTGGATCTTCTAAGCAGAACGCACGAAGCATCCTGATCACAGTCACTCAGTAGGATGACCAGAACACAGACATCCTGCCATCTTTATCATGAGGGACAAGGCGAGCTTCCCAATTCTTGGTCGGAATATGATAACCGTGGACTAGAGAGTATCTACTCCTAACCATGGAATTTGAACTACGGCCACTTTCTAGTCCCACTGAATTCTTCCTTGGGGTTGTCTAGTCTATCCCAAACTGTCGAAGCACTCGGTGAGGATTGTAGAGAGGGAATTTGCTGCAAATCCCATGAACCATTCCCAAGAGATAGCCAAAGTGGACTATCACCAGGAATGTCTTTGCTTCGGGACTTAAGTTAGGCCATTCTTTCACCTTCACCAAAGCCTCGTCCTTCAGTAACGTCCCAAAGGACTGCAAAATTCTTATTATCCCTCGACGATAGAAACCGAATTTGAACTTTGTCTCCAAGTCCAATACGAAGATTAGAGTGGCTACTCTTCTGAGCTCAATACGAGACCAAAGCATCACCCGTGTAGCCAAATCAAGGCCAAGGTTCTCTATCCTTCCCTCAATGTCGTTTAAGGATAAGGGAGCATACCTTCTATATCTCTCCCACACAAACAACTGCAAGATGTTGGCATCCACCATGGTCTACACCAGACGGTCATTCCGAGACCTTGCAAGATCTTCTCGTACAATGTCCCCAAGTACAGTGGTGCGAGTGCCACCCTATAACCCCTTACTATCTTGACTACAATGGGGAACACTCACTCGGTTACCTGTCTACTAGGTATGTCATGCCCCGAAATTTGGATCACATCGATAAGTGTGCAATCATGAATCCCGAACACGCAACCTCGGGATCCAATCCCTAGGAAGCCACTAGGTCACTAATTCCTTCGCACAGAAGGTGCGGCGGAGCTAGCTCACCTAGACACAAAATACTACAGTGGAAGTATACTCAAAAATACGAGTTAACAAAAAATTTTATTCAAATATAACTAAGAGAGAAGAACAATCAAATGGTTCTAAACAATAAATTAAACTTACCAAACTAGAATGAACTACAGCCTACCAAAGGCTACTGACATAATCAACTAAGGTTTACAACTCAAATAAAATAAACCAAAGCCTACTAGTTAATACTCTCAACTAGAGCTATAAACTAAGCCATCATGAAATCAATTGCCATGTCTCATCACCTCGTCGCCGAATCACATGGAGGACTTGAAATGTAAATCAATGAAGGGTTAGCTCACAACTAGTAGTTGCTAACTAACAACCAATCTTTCACAAAAAACACAAAGAGCGATCAACTCATCATGCTATCAACATCATACTCATTCACAGATATCCATGCTATCTCATAAATAACAATTATCATTTACATAGAATCTATCATGATATCTAAATAAGTCATATAGTAATTCTATAACATTTATCATATTCTATCCCATGATATAATGCATGCATAATAATGTAGACATCTCATTGAGTGTCGTACATCACGTACCTCACCCAATAACATATCAACATGCCATGGTACACTCATGCATGATCATCAATAACGAATGATAACCCATAGTTTCACACAAATTATGACAACATGCTAACCATCTCTAATGATATGAACATGCCACAACATGCTAAGTATCTTTGAGAAGAATAATCAAATATTTTAATGTTCTCATTGTGCATCACGGTGAGCTTCATGTGCTCCCATGAATTAGGTAGGGATCTCAAAACAACAAGAATATGTTGCTCAATGGTCAAGTTGTTCATAGTGGCTGTCAGATTATCTATCATAGACGACATCTTCCTAAGATGTTCTACCATACTGACATTGACAGTCATCTTGTAGATCTCAAATTTCATCGTCATTGCACGCAATCTGGTAGCTGAGGTACTAGCGAACGCAAGTTTCAGTGTGTTCTACATCTCTTATGCAATCTTATAGGCTTCGAATTCACCAGTAAGATCATTATGCATGTTGCTCAATATAGCAAAGTGTGCACAACGATCCTTCTTGGCTCAAGCCTGATAGGCGTCCATGTTATGGTGATGGACAGTTGTTCCCTCCTCACGATAGGCTAGTCTATATGATAAAGTCTCTAGGACCCAAGACTCATCAAGGAGATATTGGATTTTCCTGTGCCAGATGTCATAGTTCTTACCATCCAATTTATCCCCTTTGTTTAGGTTAGCTACTATACTCTTAGAAGTCATATCACTACAATTAAAATTACACATTTAATTAATATATCATATGCACATACATAATTGATTTTGCATCATTATGTAGGATTAAAAAATAATATTAATCCCTTATTTATAAAATCAAAAATACATCAGATCAAGGCCATAATGTAGAATCATCACCAATACAATAAAAACTTTATACCGCTTTGAATCCCTAATATGCAAAATCCAACTAGATAATTAAATAATCTAAACTAGTATCTAATTTACATGTTATTCTCATACACACAAGTAAATAATTAATTAAATTATACCACAGTAATCTTGCAATCATATAAAAAGGGCACGTATTTAATTAAAATAAAATAAATTTAATTTATGCTTTTCTAGGTCCTTCAGTTAAGTGAAGGATCATCTTTGATTAACCGAGGAGGGTTTGGTTGGTCTATGGACCAACCAAAACCTCTTCGAATCATTCTCACAGTCTGTTCTCTGTTCTGGGCCCCTCGGTTAACCAAGGGTTCCTCAGTTAACCGAGGAGGGCTTTAGTTGGTCTTTTAACTGACCAAACGCTATTTGTTCACAAAACAGTAACCCTACTGTTCTGTTGAGTTAGCTCGGTTAACCGAGACACTGCTTCAGCTAACCAAGCACCCCTTCGACTGATTGAGAATTCCTTTCTGTAATAACCCAACCAAAATATAGGACTAATCTGTAATTAATGTAAGTATAGGAGTCAGTTTATAATTAATTAAAATATAGGGGTTAATTTAAAATTTTAGTAAGTTAGTTACAGATTTGACGTTGACTGTTTGTGATTGGTGGGCTGCACTATAAGAAATGTAAGTGCTTCACACACAATCATAACTCTTTAAGTTATAATGTATGGTTAGGATCTTATAGAAATCTCTAAATATAAAATCAATGGCTAGGATATTGCAGTAACTTTTAATATAAGATTAAGGGCTAAGATTTAATATAAGAATTAGAAACACTCCCTAATTAGAAAGGATTCAAAACAAAGGAGTTAGAAGTAATTAACTAATAGGAGACTAAGTCAAGGTTAAGTAAATAGAAAGTATAATAAAGCTGGGATTCTATAATATAATTTAATGGCTTAGATCTTGTAAGAGCCTTCAATCTCCAATTGATGACGGAGATTTAAAACTAAGAATTAGTAAGTATTCAAACTGAACTAGGATTCTAAAAACAGAATTAGTAATAATCAATATTAGAAAGAAACCTATATTTGCTAGGAAACTAATCTAAGGGCTGAGAATCCATAATTCTCAATCAATGGTTAAGATTAAAAGTTCTCAAGTTTCTAATTCTAATAAATCTAGGACTCCTAAGTACCTGTATAAATATGAGGCCTTAGGAGAATTGATTCATTAACTTGGAGAGAAGAAGAAGAAGAAGAAGAAGAGGAAGAGGTGTAATTCTTTAAACCAAGGTAAGTATTCAGATGTAACCCTATTTTTGATTTAAATAGGAGTACAAGGTTACTTTGAATTGTATGAAGGAAGCCTTCAAAGTTTTTATCTTAGATTTTATAGTTTAATGGTGGATTTTACAAGTAATGATCTAATGATGTTTTCTCATGTTTGTTTATTAGGTTTTGTACGGAATCCAAGATGAAGTAAGGTTACTTAAGGAAGTTATTTGATTAGCCTTGAAGAAATACCAAAAACAGGTCAAAACGGCCAAGTTCGCGAAGTTCGGCGAACTCTAGGTACGTCAAACACTTGTCGAACACACCCAGAAAGGACCCCGGCGAACACTCGGTACGCCGAAACCACGCCGATCCCCATTCTAAGATTTTTAGTCCCTAGTTTGTTCACAGAGTCCCACTCGGCACGCCAAGCATCACAGTAGATTTTTAAGGTCCCTGGAGAGTACACCGAGACCATACTCGGCGCGCCGAAAGCACACCAAGCCAACCTTTTTGACCAAAACCCATAAGTTCAAATAGACCCCTCGGCATACCCCCGGTACGTCGAAAGGCCATTGAGAGTACATCGAACTCCACTCGGCGACCCCTCGGTACGCTGAGATCACCCAAGATGGCCCGTTTGACTTAGAAATTCATGGATATGTGTATTTTGATCTCATTAGACTGATTCTAACATTACTTTTGCTTAGTTATGCATGTTTATTATACGCATGTCCTATTTGAACTCCTTTCCTATACTGGTTGGCTCATGATGTTTTGCTATGCTTATTATTACATGTTTCATTGATGTCCAGCATGTTAGATAGATATATTGCACCTTATACACATGGATTGAATGCTTAATTAATGAGCACATTCTCACTTGCATAGCATTAGACATTTTCGGCTTCATGACCTTGGATTGGGTCTGGATGCCATTCCTTTGACCCGATTCCATATTTCTAGAATTCATGGTGATCATAAGAGTGTTATGATCTGGAAATCTTACTAGGTGAAGAGATGGCATATATTTTCTGGAGTTGAGGGACTGATCATCCCAATAGACCTATTTTGATTCTTGTCTTGCGAGACGAATGTCCGTCTTGTTGGATGGATGACTGAGTGAAAATCTGTTAGTTGATATGTTTATGTATGACTCACAATGAACATTTCACATTGGTGAAACCCTGGGATTTTTCCCTATGATCGAAAATAAAATGAGGAAATTGGAACCTCTAGGTTACAAATCCTAGAAACTATGATGCGCACATGGAATAATCCCCTATTTTGGTCGTGTATTCAAAGGATGGTTTTCATCTTGTTTAGCCAGGGATTTGATCAGGTGTGAAACATATATTAAACGAATACTATACAACAACCTGCATTGCATATTAGATTTGTTTGTTAGGTCACATGTGGTGATTATACTTATTAGGTGCATAGCATGCATTAATAATTGAACCAACCCTCATGCATTGCAGATTACATCATATTGCATTATTATTCATATCACATGATTATTAGCATACTCATCACATATTTATTGCATATTGATCACACATCACATGTTTCACTCATTTATTATTTATACGGATTATCATTGAAGAGTGGCATTGTGCCTACTTCAATCCTAAATATTGTTAGATTTGTTTACTTATAAAGCTAGTGTTGCTTAAGCTTTCGAGCATAACATATTACAGGACCTATAAATGATGGACACATGGACCAAGATGGAGAACTTGGATGCTCTAAAGATATTAATTTTCATTAAGGTTTTACTTGATGATTTTAGTAGAACTTGTAGTAGGGTTTATTCGATGTAATTTCAGTACTTAGTTTGATTTTCAGTAGTTAATAGGAATTGATTTGAAGCATGAAACTAGTATTATGTTATTCCGATGTTTTCTATTTGAAGGATGTTATGTGATGGATGTTATCTTAATAATACTACTTTTATATACTTATCTTATATAAATGTCCTTAAATCAATGATTTTGGCTATGTATTGTTTATCCACTTCCATCTGGATATGGGGTGAGAATTACAACTTAACTTGGGGACTCTATTGAGATTTTTAGGTTTGGTTCATGACACTTTCGATCAATCGGAGGCTAGCTCAGTTGGTCTTCGGTTAGCCTTTCTTCTGCCGAATGACTGCTTCAGTTAACCAAGCAACATGCTTTGGCTAACCGAAGCCAATAGAATTTGGGTGTCTACAAAATCCAATTTTAATCCAATTTTAACCAATTCTTATTCTCTTCGATCCATCATTGTTTCAGTGTTGAAAAGCAAAAACAAACACCCTAAAACAATGATGATCACAATGTATAGTTGCACAAACGATTTTCTAACAATCATCGATGCAACTATGCATTGTATGTTGTTTTTCTGTAAAAACAACAACTATGTTGATTCTTTAAAAGGTTTCTCGACATACCTCAGTCTAACGAAGACGAATCAACAATGATTCTGATACCAATGAAGGAAAAAATGAACCGGATTCACATACCTCTTCGCACATGAACCCGGATCTATAGTGGAAGATCACTATCGAATTGGATGTCGTCCCACGTCAGTGTGTATTAGTACTAGAACCACACAATGATTCTCAAACAACCAAGGGTTATAGTATGGAACCTAGAATCAAACTAGATTTCAAGATTAGATATATAGAGAGAGAGAGAGAGAGATGGAACTCATGTATGATCCAGATTAGGGAACTAGAAGCATTCTTAGTATAGAAGAGTCAACTCCACTTCTATTTTGACTCAACCTCTTAAAGAATAAGTGGAGTCTCACTCTAGGCCACATGCCTAGTATGGACGTCCCTAATGGGGACCCGAGTCGACCCAAGCGTGTATCAAACAAGAATAAATAAGATTAACAAGAAGAAAATGAGTATTAAATCACAATATCGATATAACTTGTAAACATTAGTTTATTATACAAGACATTAAAGGTGATAGTTAAAAACAAATAATAAAAAAGTTAATAAAATTAAATGGGTCGAAAATGTCAAACCGATTAAGGCATGTTGGGTACAGGTTTGATTATTTCAACCCGCTTATTAAACAGGAAGGTTTCGGTTAAGTGCCAAGCTATGAACCCGAACTCAACCCACCCGATTGCCACCACCACTAGAATTTTCAGAAATATGGCATTAGTGAGAATAGCACAGGAGATCTAATATCAAATAATAGTTCAAATAAATCAGTAACTTGAACTTCCAGAAACAAATTTCGTGCATGTGCATCTAAATAAAAAAGAAAAAATATGAAGACTGCTCCTATCAAAACTTTTCATTTAACCAAATAAAAAGTCATCAAGACACCTTCCTATTTCTCTTTTCTTGGTATTCCTAAGATAATCCAACACAAAAACCATGGTATGGTGTAAAAAGGAAGAACAAAAATAGCAAAACAAGCAGTGACATCCTCTGAACACGACCATCTTCAATCTGAAAGGCCTAGTTCGAGCAACAGCCAACTCTCTTCAGAGATGACACATCATCGATTTCTATTTTCTCTCCCTTCGAGGGAAGGGCCGAAGTGGCTCCATCATTCCCTGCTTCCATTGCCTTCTTGCTCACAATACGGTATATCTGAGTAAGAACCTCCGCGAATGCATTGTTTACATTGGTTGCTTCTAATGCAGACGTTTCCATGAAGTAGAGTGACTCCCTCTCAGCAAAGGACTTCCCATCCTCAGTTGAGACTGCTACAAGATGACGTAGGTCAGACTTGTTTCCAACGAGCATGACGACAATGTTTGGGTCGGTATGGTCTCTTAATTCCTTCAACCACCTTTCGACATTCTCGAAAGTCACGTGTCGGGTAACATCAAATACAAGCAGTGCACCAACAGCTCCTCGATAATAAGCACTTGTAATTGCACGGTATCTACAAACTCCAAAAAAAAAAAAGCAATTTGGTAAAACCTTCGTTATGTATCATAACAATTTAAATAGGTAGGAAAAATAACCAACATTACAGTAAAGGTTTACAGAACCATGTAAATAGGTAGCAGGACAACATCAAACAGCTTGCATACAACTGAAAAATGAATGCAGACATCACAGCACAACTTTGAGGTGTTGGACTCGGCAAACCCAAGAAATTAAGATTCAAGGACTTTGGGAGTTGTTACTAACAAAAAATTTAAAACAAAGTCATAAGTTAATATCGCATATAACATAAATATATCAAGGGGTGTGCTACAGCCAAACCCATTTCGGCTATCCCACACTAATAAATTTACACCTATGGGAGTAACTGGATTTTGTTTAAGCATTTGAAGGCAGAGTTGTTTTGTATCTTTTGCTGGGGGATCTCTTCCTCTTTAATATATTCAGGATTTTAACTGAAATTCAGTTTATTTAGGATTTATAACTGAAATTCCGAGGAGGTCAACTTGGTCTTTTCACTTTATGAGATCAGCAGCTAGACTGACCAAAACAGCTAAATCACTGTCCACACTATCAGCATGATTTGCCAAGGTATTTGCAGAATTCATGTAACAAAGACTGACCTACCTAAACAAACTCATGTCTAACCAAAGGAATAATGAATGGCACTAAATCCTGTTATGTTCTGAACCCATATACCTACAATGCCTTAAAGAACCCTATTCTGCAATAACAACCTATCAATGACTAAATGTTAGGTACACACACATATACAAGTATCTTGATGGATGAGAAACAAGACCGGAGAAGCAATCACAAATACCCTAATAATATGTCAAGGTTGACCCATAAAATAGAATTGATCCATATGATCTGCCATGAGTTACCAAGACCCAAAAAATGAAATTATTAAGAAGAGAGCTTTGGTACAGGTTGAAAGACTTTAAAAGGACAAAAAAAAAAGTTTAGGTGGTCAGGTAATATACAATCACATTAAAAGAAATATCAGATTGAACAAGATCTGGAAGACCAAGTGGCCTTTCTCGTACCAACAACACCATCTGGAATTAACAGTGAATTAATAAGAAATTAAAAATCAGAAAGTGGATCACTATTGGAAATGAAGACATAATGAGATACTCCCAACCCTGTGTAGTATTCACAATTGCTCATGTGAAATTGGGGAGATGCTGAAACAGTTGCAGTTGGTGGCAGAACATGTTCTATACTGAGAGGAAACAAAATGAGAATAACTAGTAAAAACTATAAATAGGGTTTAAAATTGTTTATCCAAGCTGATGGTAGGAGTAACTCAAGTAAGCATGTAACCAAGAAAAAAGGTAAAACAACAAATCATATAAATATACAGCATCTCTATAAAGAAAATTCCAAATCAATGTTCTCAAAGATAGTATTGAAACCTTCTTGAACAGCACAGGCAAATTAACATCTCAGTAAGAAATGATATAAATGTAACTAATTAGGTCAATTATTTGTAACACCAAACGACAATTTTCTTAAAAAAGTTCCTTCAATTTGAGCACTAATTACAAGCTACATTATAAGATAAGAAACACTTACACCAGCTAAGTTAGATACAGTATACTGGATGACTGTATGCAGGTTATCACATTTAAGGTGTGTAAGGGTGACTAGTTCATATTAACAGCATACATTAACACAACAATTGAAGCCAGAAAATACCTTAATAACAAAACACCCAGCAATAGAAGATCCCTTGCTAACATAAACAGTAAAAGTGAAGTAGTTTCCAGAAATTGCCTTGGAAGACATAAGATCTTCTCACATTTTATTTATTTTGTGACAAGTATGCAAGAATATTAGAACAATTTATTTCATTTTGCAAAATTTTCTTGAATGGTAGAGAGCAATTTCATATTGATACTTTTCGTTCTCCATTTAGTAATCTTTTCCTAGCAGCAAGCCTTTCGTCCTAGAACTCAGCATTTTCTGGTTCATGTGGAAATGGGCCAAATGGCCATCAAATTATGATAAAGTTTTGAATTTTTGAAGTCTCAAAAGGCTCCTAGATGATGCAAATAGCATTTCAGGTCACATGATGCATTAATAATAAGCTCTGCATTCTTACTAATCTTCCTCTGTTCTTCTTTCCCTTTTCTTGAGTTAATCATTTGAAAATTCATCCACGTCCATCAACACTCCTTCCTCTCTTCTCCAATCACTACAACGTTCAAATCCTAAACAAATCAATAACGCTTTACACACACAAACACATACTTCAAAAGATAGAATTCCTCCTTTAAAACTCAGTATAAACCTACTTTCTCCTTGGCTTTAACCTATTTTCTTTGATGGATACCTTAGCTTTAACCCATTGAACACCTCTACAGCCAGGACCGTGCTTCTTGAATGTACTAGGTCATATCTCTAGTTGCTTTCTTGACCAATCCAGTCAATTGACCGTGTAGGGATCCAAACTTTTGAATCCAAATAAATTTGAATTATAATAGAGATACCGCATATTAGATCCGAATAATTTCCATTATAAATTAACATTAACAAAAAAAAAAAAAAGAATTCTTGTCTAAACATTATTTAAATATTTGATTACACTTAACCATGCATCTAAGCATAAAAAACTTTGTAATCAGCTTGGTTGGGGATTTCACTTTCTTAACTGATGTGACATTAACTAATAGTTTCTTTTTGATAGTCTTTTTTCATTTATTCTACATCCTTTCTTTTCTTTTTTTCCTTTTTGGGTCTGTTTTAATGACACTATCTACTATCAAACTTGATCATGATTATCATTATTTATTATTTTTTCAAATCATCTTTTTTAAATAACTTTTGGTTTTGAATTTTTGAGACAGACTCCTAGATGATGCAAATGGCATTTCAGGTCACATGATGCATTAATAATAAGCTCTGCATTCTGACTAATCTTCCTCTGTTCGTCTTTCCATTTTCTTGAGTTAATCATTTGAAAATTCATCCACGTCCATCAACATTCCTTCCTCTCTTCTCCAATCACTACAACGTTCAAATCCTAAACAAATCAATAACACTTTACACACACAAACACATACTTCAAAAGATAGAATTCCTCCTTTAAAACTCAGTATAAACCTACTTTCTCCTTGGCTTTAACCTATTTTCTTTGATGGATACCTTAGCTTTAACCCATTGAACACCTCTACAGCCAGGACCGTGCTTCTTGAATGTACTAGGTCATATCTAGTTGCTTTCTTTACCAATCCAGTCAATTGACCGTGTACGGATCCAAACTTTTGAATCCAAATAAATTTGAATTATAATACAGATACTGCATATTCGATCCGAATAATTTCCATTATAAATTAACATTAACAACAAAAAAAAAAAATGAATTCTTGCCTAAACATTATTTAAATATTTGATTACACTTAAACCATGCATCTAAGCATAAAAAACTTTGTAATCCGCTTGGTTGGGGATTTCACTTTCTTAACCGATGTTACATTAACTAATAGTTTCTTTTTGTTAGTCTTTTTTCATTTATTCTACATCCTTTCTTTTTCTTTTTTCTTTTTGGGTCTGTTTTAATGACACTATCTACTATCAAACTTGATCATGATTATCATTATTTATTATTTTTTCAAATCATTTTTTTTAAATAAATTTTTGTTAGCACCACATCCTTATAGAAATTTTTTTTTTTTTAAAAACGATTAGAATTCATGACTTTGTGTAAATGTCACAACACTTGTATAAATAAAAAAAACAATCAGTTAAATGAGTTCTTATTAAATAAAATTGTTTTTCTTAAAACAAAAATTAATTTTTGTTTTTCATTTTTTGTTTAATTTAATAATAAGCTATAACTTCTATGAATCCATATAAGTTGATATATAGACCTAGTATATGATGTTTAATAGGTTGGTGGAGTATGAGAGTTTGACAGGTTATGAAGTTGTTATCACAGCTTCATAGGTATAAAAGTGTAATACATTTTTGAGATTAACTTTCATAGATTGATTGCAATAGAATGATGATTCATCACTTTTATAATTTAATTTGAAGGTTGTAAAGTATAAGGTTTATCAATTATAATTGTAAAATTCTTTAAGGTTTTAAATTTTTTATATTTCCTATTTATTACATTTCTGAATTTTCTTATTTTTCCATTTCTAATTTTATCATTAATAATTGTGAAATTCTTTAGGGTTTTAACTTTTAGGGTTAATTCCACTTACACCCCTCACATTTCTGACAACTGCGGACACACCCTTGTGTTTTCTGATATCCACTTACACCCCCTACCAGTGATTCCAAGTGAACGGCGTTAACAGAGCACCTTAATTTACCTTTTTAACCATGTCTTAAAAATTATATTTATATGAGAGGAAACTAATGTTTATAGGAGAAAATTTCCCTTCTATCATTTTTACCTTTGGGAAATTTTTTACCTCTCAGAAGTACTAATAAAGTAATAAAAATATGATTAAAATCCTATCCAGCAAGTATTGGAGATTTATTTTTTTCATTTTTAAGTATCCGGCTTTAGTTCAAGGATAGTAAAGTCCATAAATTAGAAACATCGAATGAAATCAGCACTTTCAATCAGGTGTGATAAGACGGAAAGTTAACGGATAAGTGGTCTCTGCAATGTAGTACAAAACCTCAAGGGGTATAAGTGGAATATCAGAAAACAAAAGGGGTGCGTTTGCAATTACGAGAAATGTGAGGGGGTGTAAGTGGAGTTAACCCTAACTTTTATGTTGGGTTTTGACAACTTTGGGGTTTTCCTTCGTTTTTTTTTTTTTGATCGATAAAAGTGTCATATATTAATTATACTAATGAATAATTTATACAAATATACATTCCTGTAAGAACATAAAATCCCTTGGAAAGAAGAAATCATAAATCTCAAAAAAGACCCCAATTGCTGTTAAATTCTTCAAACTTCATCTCCTGAAATTCTAGATGAGTCGAGGCCAAAGAAAAGATAAAGGACAAGGCCCTATCAGAAATCCTTTGGGCTGACTCCTCCTTTCCTTCAAAATCCAGCTGTTCCTCTCATTCCAAATCCACCAAAGAATGACACTCCTCATCCTTCCAACCTTCCTCCTCTTCCAACCCCAACCTAAAAGAGCCTCTTTCAAATTCTTGTGCATTACCCAAATCAGATTAAATCTTTGAACAAAATTATCCCACAAACACCGGTTAAAAACACAGTGAAGTAAAATATGAGACGAAGACTCCTCCTTCTTACATAAACAACATCTAGATGCCAGGTGCCATCCTCTGCTTTTTAAGTTATCTAACGTGAGGATTTTGTCCTCCACAGCTGTCCACATGAAGAAGGAAACCTTTGGGTGAAATAGTAGTATAATTTACTAAGTCTGTTGATAACTGCTTCGATAATTCGGTAAATTTTACAATCAAACCCGTTCTAGATATTGCATTTTCAACTAAGTTAATCCAATATTATATATGCAGTTTCCTCACTAGTTCAAACTAAGTTTAATAATCGTACATATACTTATGTCAAAGTTTAGGATTTGACAATGCTATATATGATTTTGGATTTCAAAGTTTAGGATTTGACCGGTGTATACAATGTCGGCGACATGTCACCAATTCCGAAGTAGGCGACACGAAATCAGGGTGCAAATCGCTATACCCTAATTTCAGCGACGTTTCGACGACATGTCAGCGACATAGGGGAAAATTTTCAATTTTTTTTCGATATTTCCCCTATGTCTCTCAACATGGGCGACATATCGGTGATATGTCAGGGATATGGGGGAAATTTTTTAATGTTTTTTGAAAAAAATTTTAAAATTAAAAAAAAATGTTAGAAATATATTTTTTGCATTTTTTTGATGTATTATGATGTATTTAAACACTACTTGGGGTTGTTTAAACTTAGGGGGAAAACCCATAAAAAATCCCACATTTCCCCAGACTCCCCATCATTTCCCCCATATTTTCCTTTTCCCCCTCATAGATATGACACTTGATTTCTAGTTTTATATATCTTTTAGTTGACTTACATTCACTTTTAGTTTGGCTTAATTAGATATAGCATCTTTTTTTACAGCTTACAGACCCGACAGCGTGTAAGTTAACCCCCCTCATGTAATGACTTTTAATGTGTAGGCATTTTCTTTTTCTTTTTGCATTTTTTGATGTATTTGGATGCATTTAGGTCTTAATTGGACATGTTTAAAGTTTGGGACAAAAATCCATCAAAAAATCCATGTTTCCCCACATTTCCCCTTTTTTACACCATGTCGCCAATGTCATCTGGCGACATGCCAGGCGACATCGACATGGCGAACCTTGGATTTGACAACAGACATCCATAAGAGATTGATTCTCTCGTTCCCTGCTTGGAAAGCATTTCTACTAACAGTGTCAAAGTACGATAAGCATTGATTGTGGATATAAAAAGTCCTTACTCTGTATAGTTTAGCAGCTTAAAAAGGGTGGCAAAAAAGACAGATCTCCATGAAATATTCAGTTTCCAAAGTCGAGTGATGAGTAAGAAATTAATCAACCTTTTCTGCATAACTGTACCAATATGGAAGTCAAGTCCTGATTTTAGTCAAACTCCTGTCATCCCACACAACCAAAGAGCACAAAAAAGTCACTTTTCTTTTCCAACTCCTTTATTCTACCTAACTTTATACTTCTTTCCTACATAACTTTCCCAATGATAAAACAAGGCCACAGGCTAACATTATGGATCAAAAAATCTAACCTCATAAAATTTCCTCACATAACGGAAGACTCCGTCAAGGTTTAGGATTTTAAAGTTTGACCCTTAGTTCCAACAGGGAATGAGAAACATAGATACCACATAATGCCTACAAGAATTGATAAAGATCAAGAAAGCACCTTTCTGGACATGCACCTCATCAACCATCCTTCTAACGAAATTACAACTACAAATCCAGTCATACCTTCAGCAACTAATGCTTCCACACCACCAAATTTGATACCCCAAATCTCCTCCATCAAAATGTTATGAATGATGTCCAATTTAATTCTTGAAGAACAACGATACCAGAGCTATATTGTGCGAGAAAAGACTTCCAATTCAAGACAAAAATTATCAGAGAAGAACTCTTACATTCGAATATAGGATGTTAGGAGCCATAAAAATCCATATTCAACCCCCTTCCCTCCCACTATTACTAATGCTGCCTGATGAACTACCTTCATAACCTTCCATTTCTGTTTTTCCCCACTTATCCTAACTTGAGTTCAGGACCCAAGTTAGCTTCTGGTCAGCCTTGCGAATCTGGCCTTTCATCGGTCTAGGTCTAATAGGTCTAGTGACTCCCGCCATGGGGTTATTCTACTCAGTCCTTCTGCTTTCCTCGTATCTTTGCACTTTTGAATTGACATTACTATACTGTTGCAAACATCGTACCTTAGTCCCATAATGTGTTATTTGGAAACTCCTCTACAGATCCTAGATCAACTGGTCTTATTAAGTTCGCTTCCTTGTTTGAACTCCTGAAATATGCGTTCATTAATTCAGATTGCTCAAACACCACAATTTGTCTTTTGATCCCAGTGGGGTTGTCAAGTTTTTTTTTTTTTTTCATATCGCCTATAGTGATAAAACTCTATTCCCCTCTTCTTACCAGTATTTCTGTTGATCCCCTCGAAGATCAAAGCCTTCGCTTGGACTGCTATATTGTGAAAGATAAACACCTGTAACATCTTCCAGAAAAGCATTGTCTCCTTAGGTTTGCATCATGTGCCTGACAAAGCTTGAGTGGGTTGACCATCCATTGCTTCATTATCCAATGGTCAGAGATCTGTGGTGTTTCGTTCTTCATCTGATTGGGGTGAATTGGGTTATGCCAGCCAACAATTCATAGCATTTTATTTAGTGGAGGTTCCCCACTTTAGGAAAGAGAGGAAAAATTATGCAGCATTTTCTTTTCTTCTTCATTTTATAGAGCATTTAGGGAGAGAGGAATAGGAGGATATTTGACGAGGTAAGAGAATAGGGGCAGTCACTTATTAATTTAGTGATGGGACAGCTGGTGCTGTGGTTTCTTCCTACCCAAAGTTTAGAGGACACTCATTAGGGACTAGATTTCTAGTCTCCTCATCCCTGTAGATGTTAGATGTGATTGAGATGAAGGCCGCCTTCTACAGGGCTCATTGTTTGATTGATAACCCTGGCCCGTCCGGTATTGGTGGCATCATTATGATTGTTCAAGTACCATACTCAATGCTTTTTCGAGACCAAGAGGTGTTTCAAATGCAGTTTGATCGAAGATTTGTGCATCATATGAGCTTGAGGGAGGCAAGGGAAAAGGGGTTCAAGGATTTGGAGATCGAGGGAGATTCTTTCATATTTATCTCCTGGTTCCCTAGTGCCTGTTCTTGCTCTTGGAAGCTTATCCATTTCAGGACATGCCATTATTCTCAAAAATTGCTCACAGCTTACCTCCAAAAATAACAACCACAGCTCAACACTAAGAGAAGTAAAAGATAACCTTACAAAACAATAATCCTATGAAACAAGATCCCAATTTTCTCCGATTATCGAATGGACAGAATCCATAATGGAGATTGCAACAACTCTTGAGAAGCAATATCAATCCTCTGCAGAGAAAATCTCTTACATAAGCAGTGTCTTTTAATCTAGTTACGACGGAATATAACAGTGACCTAAGTTGTTTTTAATGATTTTCTTGTCCCCCCTTTCTGATTGGAAGCTTATCCATTTCAGGACATGCCATTATTCTCAAAAATTGCTCTCAGCTTACCTCCAAAAATAACAACCACAGCTCAACACTAAGAGAAGTAAAAGATAACCTTACAAAACAATAATCCTATGAAACAAGATCCCAATTTTCTCCGATTATCGAATGGACAGAATCCATAATGGAGATTGCAACAACTCTTGAGAAGCAATATCAATCCTCTGCAGAGAAAATCTCTTACATAAGCAGTGTCTTTTAATCTAGTTACGACGGAATATAACAGTGACCTAAGTTGTTTTTAATGATTTTCTTGTCCCCCCTTTCTGATGTTTCAACTTCATTGATGAAAAACAGACAAGACAACAAAATAAGCCAGTGACGATCAAGATCTACTGATGCATAGAACAAATCTAAGCCTAATATACCTGACGAAGAGATTATGATTAAACAAAGTAACTACTTCACAAAGCCCTAACAGTAAACATCAATATACCATCACAGATCGATGCTCATCTATGAATCCAACCAAGTTCAGTAAAGGCCTCTCGAAACAATTCAGTAAAAGCTACTTCATTTGAACCTTTTTCAGATCTCTATCAATCAAACCATCTCCGAAATCAACTTACACACCCGCCGAGAGATATCATCCAGCACGGCTCAATAAACAATGAAAATCCAAATACCCAAAAGCAACAAAACATCCAACATAGTCTATAGAGCTTCAAAAAGAGAAAATCTAAATAAATTATCAAAACCCAAATCAAGGAAACCAGAATTTTAAGAGAAAAAATAAATAAATCACCTTTCTTGGCCTGCAGTGTCCCAAATCTGAGCTTTGATAACTTTCCCATTGACGTTCAAACTCTTGGTAGCGAACTCCACACCGATGGTAGACTTGGACTCGAGACTGAACTCGTTCCTCGTGAACCTCGAAAGTAAATTCGACTTCCCAACACCTGAATCCCCAATCAACACAACCTTGAACAAATAATCATATTCATCTTCAGCTCTATACGCAGCCATAACTGCTCTTCTTCTTCTTCTTCTTCTTCTTCTTCTCTGCAAAACCTATAAAACGTTGCAGAGAAAGAAACCACAGAACAGAAAAATTCCCGTTTCCGTGTTTAAACAGTGTGAGATTAGAGAGAGAAAGAAGAGAGAGAGATTTGCATCTGAACTTTCTTTTTGTTTAATTTTTTTAGCCTTCTGGAAGATGGAAATGTGAACGATTGCTGTCGGCTTGGCTGTGCTCAAAAGTCCAAAGGGTGTGTGAATGCATTTGAAGCTACAAAGAAATTGATTTCGAGGGAAATATGAGGTGTCGTTTGCCTCCTTTTTTCGGGACTCACTCGGGAGCTTGGAATGAGTTTTGACCACAGAAAACAATGGACGTTTGGTTAACAAGCTTTGAAATAAGTTTGTCGGAATGAGTTTTGAGAAATACACATGACCTTAGAATCAGGCACAAATCTTATTTCAAATTTTAGAAATGAGTTTTGAATTTTGATAACAAATTTGTAAATACTAAGAGAACCCCTCCCCCCTTTATCTTTATCACCATCACCACCCCACCACCGCCACCGCCACAAGAGAACCCCTCACACCACCACCTCACCCCCACCACTGCCACCACCTCCACCATCATGACCACCACCCCATCATCACCACCACCCGCACCATCACTACCTTTGAAAAGATATAGGTGTGCAAAACTTATGCATGAGCATGAGATTTTATAGAAATAACTTTAGTTAAGAAGGAAAAAAAGTGAATTTTTTTTGCTAAAACTCATTTTAGTAAATGTTAACAAAACATCTATTTTACGTTGGAACTTATTTTGTAAGATGCTAACCAAACACAATCAAGAAACCTTCAAAATGAATTAATTGAATGAGTTTAATCTATAATTGGAGCCAAACGAGGCCTTAATTTACTTAGTTAACCCTCTTGGGTAAAAGGGTTAGTCAGTTGGATTTCAGGGCTTTGAAGGGTGTTTCTGTCATTTGATAAAGGGGGTGCTGGAAGGTGGGTTGTAAAGGTCAGCTTAGGGGTGATTTTGGTGGGGACAGATGAGATTGTAATCAATAGAGGACCACGCATCGAACTGTCGAAGAGTTTGGTCTGATTTGGTTTGGTTCAACCAGTATTTCAAACTAAAAGAATTGGGCATGTCATAAAGAGATTTAATTAATGAAAAAAATGGAGAAAATCCAAACTGTTGGCTTAATTCAATTTGCAAATGATTTTGACCGGTTCATATGGTTCGAACTGGTTTGCATTGTTTTGGTACCAAAATCAAGTTGAGATTGAATCAAACCAATATCTATTTGATGGCTTAACCGGTTAGAACTAGGAGCAAAGCAAACCATCTTATTTATTAAGGCACTAACGTGACGTTACAGCTCTTGTTAGCAACCTTTTTCAAGACCAAGATTCTGAAGCATCATCTCAAGCATAGCAACCTTATCCAAGGCTGCGTTTGTCATGGCTTATACTTTTGGATAAGTATATATTGGAAAAGTGATTCAACTCAGCATCAAAAAGTTGTTTGCTTTGAAAAAACAAAAGTGTTTTGTAATAGGAATAACTTAAATATCTTAACAATAAACTTATAAAAATTATCTTAAAATTTGGAGACAAAAATATCATTTTTAAAAAGCTTGATATTATATTCAGGTTTCAAAGAGCACTATTGTTTAGAAACCACTTTCCGTATAAGTAACAAGGAGAAATTGTTGGTTGAGAACAACTTCTCTTTATTGGCTATTTTCCTCAACTTATTATGGTTAGAAACTTACCTGTTTATCGTTACCAAACACTTATAGCTTAAAAAGTTTTTTAATAAATTATAAACCCCAATAAGCACATATTTAAGCAGTGCCAAACATAATAAATCTCATCTCAAACTAGAACCGATTTTAGATCGATTTGGTCTGATGAATTATTATGGATCAATTAATTGTTTATTTTATTTTTTTATTCCTAGGATCATGTGATAAATTATTTATGTCATCAGGCCCAATCTTAACATGATGATTGTTCCAAGAAAATACCTAAGTCTATGCATAGTACCTTTGTGAATTTGCACTGTAATTAGTTAGGGCCTGTTTCGAATAGCTTCTTACAGATGTTACAAATGGAAGGGTTTCAATGTGACGGGCTTTGTTCAAAAGGGCTTAATCAAAGCCATTGGTTAAAAATTACGTTTGGTGAGAAAAATTATATAAAAAGTTGCTCTATATAATTTTAGGTTTGATGAATATTTTTCTCTTTAAAAGCTGTAATAGAAATTCGAAAATAATTTTGTCATTTTAAAAGTTTTATTTAAATTTAAAACATGACTAACTGCTTCCCACAAACGTAATTTTTAAAAGCAGCCACACTTGCTTCACCAAAATGAGCTTCTAAAAGAAGCACTTCCATCCAAAATAACTTTCAAAAGTGTCACCAAACACCTAAGCAATGGATAAGAAGCCCTTTTAGGTCTAGGAAGGGCTTCCTAGCCCTTCAAGGCCTTGGCATGTTAGGTAATGAAGGATAGAGCTTAAGCCCATTAGTGAGGAATATATCTTATCAAGCTTAAAAATTCAACACATCTAATTATTATACCCATAAAACCCTTATGAAAGAGAATATTAAAAGTCAACTTTAGGTAAAGTTCATGGATCAAATGATTATATGATCGACTTATCAAAATTATTTTTGAAAGATGGATCCTCTAACTAGATCTCCCTCCATTGCTTGTCACTTCACTTTCTAATCCATTAACTTTCAAACCCCACTTTTTTTCTCCGCAGCTTTAATGACTTTTAAACCTTGAAGGGGGAAGATAGAGATGATCAGACCTAATTCATTATTGTGCTCAAGTAAACTACTAACACTAAAACTACAGCTTAAAGAATCTTCATCCTTGTTCATTCAAAATGCTCTGATCCAAGGTCGTTAATGAGTGAAGAGAGGAGTTTGAACCATTGTTAGCAAAACGTGAAACGTCAAAAAAAAAGGAACGAAAAAAATAACGGTTTTAATTTTAAAAAACGTAGTCAAAAAAATGTCAAATAAACGAAAACGTAAAAAATACGTTTAATAAATAATTCGTGTTTAGTATGTATCTTGTTCATAAAAACAGGTTCAAAAAAACATCAATATAATATATATATATATA
>JAUPMG010000005.1:8568087-8597377 GCA_031762675.1 Pachysandra terminalis
AACTTGGATCGGAACGATCCTGATATGGATCGCCCGATCCATCTCGGGATCGGCGATCCGGATCGTCCGATCCCGAGTTGGATCGGACGATCCATCTCGGGATCGTTCCGATCCAGAGATCCTGGGGGTTTTCTCGGATCGGGGATCGTCCCCAAACGATCCTTTACACCTTGCTAATTACAAGCTACATTATAAGATAAGAAACGCTTACACCATCTAAGTTAGATACAGTATACTGGACTATATGCAGGTTATCACATTTAAGGTGTGTATGGATTCATATTAACAGCATACATTAACACAACAATTGAAGCCAGAAAATACTTTAATAACCAAACACCCAGCAATAGAAGATCCCATGCTAACATAGACTGTAAAAGTGAAGTAGTTTCCAGAAATTGCCTTGAAGACATAAGATGTTTTCACATTTTGTTTATTTTGTGACAAGTATGCAAGAATATTAGAACGATTTCTTTCAAAAGACTCCTAGAAGATGCAAACAGCATTTCAGGTCATATGATGCATTAATAATAAGCTCTGCATTCTGACTAATCTTCCTCTGTTCTTCTTTTCATTTTCTTGAGTTTATCATTTGAAAATCACATAAAATGAGGCAAAAATTCATCCACATCCATCAACACTCCTTCCTCTCTTCTCCAATCACTACAACGTTCAAATCCTAAACAAACCAATAACACTTTAGACACACAAACACATAGTTCAAAAGATAGAATTCCTCCTTTAAAACTCAGCATAAGCCTACTTTCTCCTTAGCTTTAACCCATTTTCTTGGATGGATACCTTAGCTTTAACCCATTGAACACCTCTACAGTCAGGCCCATGCTTCTTGAATGTACTAGGTCATATCTCTGGTTGCTTTCTTGACCAATCCAGTCAATTGACTGTGTACGGATCCAAACTTTTGAATCCAAATAAATTCGAATTATAATACAGATACCGCATATTAGATCCGAATACTTTCCATTATAAATTAACATTAACAAAAAAATTGAATTCTTGTCTAAACATTATTTAAATATTTGATTACACTTAAACCATGCATCTAAGCATAAAAAACGTTGTAATCAGCTTGGTTGGGAATTTCACTTTCTTAACTGATGTGACATTAACTAATAGTTTCTTTTTGTTAGTCTTTTTTCATTTATTCTACATCCTTTCTTCTTTCTTTTTTTCCTTTTTGGGTCTGTTTTAATGACACTATCTACTATCAAACTTGATCATGATTATCATTATTTATTATTTTTTCAAATCATTTTCTTTTAAATAACTTTTTGTGTTAGCGCCACATCCTTGTATAAAATAGAAAATGATTTTATTTTTTTTAAAAACGATTAGAACTCATGACTTTGTGTAAATGTCACAACACTTCTATAAATAAATAAAAAATTAGCTAAATGAGTTCTTATTAAATAAAATTATTTTTCTTAAAAACAAAAATTAATTTTTGTTTTTCATTTTTTGTTTAATCCAATAATACGCTATTACTTCTATGAATCCATATAAGTTGATATATATACCTAGTATATGATGTTTTATAGGTTGGTGGAGTATGAGAGTTTGACAGGTTACGAATTTCTTATCACAGCTTCATAGGTATAAAAGTGTAACACATTTTTGAGATTAAATTTTATAGATTAATTGCAATAGAATGATGATTCATCACTTTTATAATTTAATTTGAAGGTTGTAAAGTATAAGGTTTATCAATTATAATTGTAAAATTCTTTAAGGTTTTAAATTTTTTATATTTCCTATTTATTACATTTCTGATTTTTCCTATTTTTCCATTTTCTAAAATTTTCTAATTTTATCATAATAATTGTGAAATTCTTTAGGGTTTTAACTTTTAGGGTTAATTCCACTTCCACCCCTCACATTTCTAACAACTGCAGACACACCCCTGTGTTTTCTGATATCCACTTACACCCCCTATTAGTGATGTCAAGTGAATGGCATTAACAGAGCACCTCAATTTGCCTTTTTAACTATGTCTTAAAAATTATATTTAAATGAGAGAAAACTAATTTTTATAGGATTAAATTTCCCTTCTATCATTTTTACCTTTGGGAAATTTTTTACCTCTCAATAGTACTAATAAAGTAATAAAAATATGATTAAAATCCTATCAAGCAAGTATTGGAGATTTTTTTTTTTTTTTCATTTTTAAGTATCCAGCTTTAGTTCAAGGATAATAAAGTTCATAAATTAGAAACATTGAATGACATCAGCACTGTCAATCAAGTGTGATAAGACGGAAAGTTAACGGATAGGTGGTCTCTGCAATCTAGTACAAAACCTCAAGGGGTATAAGTGAAAAATCAGAAAACAGAAGGGGTGTGTCTGCAGCTGTCAGAAATGTGAGGGGGTGTAAGTGGAATTAACCCTAACTTTTATGTTGGGTTTTGACCTTTGTTTTGGGTGAAATAGTAGTAAAATTTACTGATCCTGTTGATAACTGCTTTGATAATTCAGTAAAGTTTGCAATCAAACCCGTTCTAGATATTGCATTTTCAACTAAGTTACTCCAATATTATATATGCTGTTTCCTCACTAGTTCAATCTATGCTTAATAACCGTACATATGCTTTATGTTAAAGTTTAGGATTTGACACTGCTATATATGATTTTGGATTTCAGAGTTTAGGATTTGACAACAGACATCCATACGAGATTGATTCTCTGGTTCCCTGCTTGAAAAGCATTTCTACTAACAGTGTAAAAGTACGATAAGCATTGATTGTGGATATATAAAGTCCTTATGCTCTGTATAGTTTAGCGAGGGATAGTTTAGCAGCTTAAAAAGGGTGGCAAAAAAGGCAGATTTCCATGAAATATTCAGTTTCCAAAGTCGATGATGAGTAAGAAATTAATCAACTTTTTCTGCATAACTGTACCAATATGGAAGTCAAATCCTGATTTTAGTCAAAACCTTTCATCCCACACAACCAAAGAGCACAGAAAAGTCACTTTTCTTTTCCAATTCCTTTATTCTACTTAACTTTATACTACATTCCTACATAACTTTCCCAATGATATAACAAGGCCTTAGGCTAACATTATGGATCAAAATATCTAAGCTCATAAAATTTCCTCACATAACGGAAGACTCTGTCAAGGTTTAGAACTTTTAAGTTCGACCCTTAGTTCCAACAGGGAATGAGAAACATAGATACCACATAAGGCCTACAAGAATTCATAAAGATCAAGAAAGCACCTTTCTGGACATGCACCTTATCAACCATCCTTCTATCGACATTACAACTACAAATCCAGCCATACCTTCAGCTACTAATGCTTCCACACCACCAAATTTGATACCCCAATCTCCTCCATCAAAATGTTATGAATGATGTCTAATTTAGTTTCCTGAAGAACAATGATAAGCCATATTGTGCGAGAAAAAACTTCCAATTCAAGACAAAAATTATCAGAGCAGAACTCTTACATTCGAATATAGGATGTTAGGAGCCATGAAAAATCCAACCCCCTTCACTCCCACTATTACAAATGCTGCCCCATGAACTACCTTCATAACCTTCCATTTCTGTTTTTCCCCACTAATCCTAACTTGGGTCCAGGACCCAAGTTAGCTTCTGGTCAGCCTTGCGAATCTGGCCTTTCATCGGTCTAGGTCTAGTAGGTCTAGGGATTCCCGCCATGGGGTTATTCTACTCGGTCCTGCTTTCATTGTATCTTTGGACTTTTGAATTGACATTACTATATTGTTGCAAACATAACTCCTCTACATATACTAGATCAACTGGTCTTATTAAGTTGGCTTCCTTGTTTGAACTCCTGAAATATGCCTTCATTAATTCGGATTGTTCAAACACCACAATTTGTCTCGTGATCCCAGAGGGGTTGTCTAGTTTCTTTTTCTCATATCGCCCATAGTGATAAAACTATATTGTCCTCTTCTTACCAGTATTTCTGTTGATACCCTCGAAGATCAAAGCCTTTGCTTGGAATGCTATATTGTGAAAGATAAACACCTGTAACAACTTCCAGAAAAGCATTGTCTCCTTAGGTTTGCATCATGTGCCTGACATAGGTTGAGTGGGTTGACCATCCATTGCTTCATTATCCAATGGCCAGAGATTTATGGTGTTTCGTTCTTCATCTGATTGGGGAAAATTGGGTTATGCCAGCCAACAATTTGTAGCATTTTATTCAGTGGAGGTTCCCCATTTTAGGAAAGAGAGGAAAAACTATGCAGCATGTTCTTTTCTTCATTTTATAGAGCATTTAGAGAGAGAGGAATAGGAGGATATTTGACGAGGCAAGGGGATCGGGGTAGTCGCTTGTTAATTTAGTGATGGCACAGGTGGTTCTGTGGTTTCTTCATACCCAGATTTTAGAGGACATTCTGTGTTTAACATCATTAGGGACTAGATTTCTATAGTCTCCTCATCCCTGTAGTTGTCAGATGTGATATGAGATTAAGGCCGCCTTCTACAAGGCTACAAGGCTCATTGTTTGATTGATAACCCTGACCTTCCGGTATTGGTGGCATCTTTATGATTGTTCAAGTACCATACTCCATGCTTTTTTGGGACTAAGAGGTGTGTCAAATGCAGTTCGAGCGGAGATTTGTGCATCATATGAGCTTGAAGGAGGCAAGGAAAAAGAGGTTCAAGGATTTGGAGGTCAAGGGAGGTTCTTTCATAGTTATCTCTTGGTTCCCTAGTGCCTCTGCTTGCTCTTGGAAACTTATCCATTTCAACACATGCCATTATTCTCAAAATTGCTCTCACCTTAGCTCCAAAAATAACCACCACAGCTCAAAACCTATTTGTGACTATTATGCAGATAAATGTCTGATTCTCAACCCTAAGAGAAGTGAAAGACAACCTTACCAAAGTAGTGAAAGACAGCATCCATAATGGAGATTGCAAGAACTCTTGAGAAGCAATATCAATCCTCTGCAGAGAAAATCTCTTCCATAAGTAGTGTCTTTTAATCTAGTTATGACGGAATATAACAATGACCTAAGTTGTTTTTAATGATTTTATTGTCCCCCCTTTCTGATGTTTCAACTTCATTGATGAAAAACGGACAAGACAACTAAATAAGCCAGTGACGATCAAGATCTACTGGTGCATAAAACAAATCTAAGCTTAATATACCTGAAAGAGATTATGATTAAACAAAGTAACTACTTCACAAAGACCTAACAGTAAACATCAATATACCATCACAGATCGATACTCATCTATGAATCAAACCAAGTTCAGTAAAGCCCTCTCGAAACAATTCAGTAAAAGCTACTTCAATTGAACCTTTTTCAGATCTCTATCAATCAAACCATCCCCGAAATCAACTTACACGCCCGCCCAAATATCATCCAGCATGACTCAATAAACAATGAAAATCCAAATACCCAAAAGCAACAAAACATCCAACTTAGTCTATAGAGCTTCAAAAAAGAGAAAATCTAAAGAAGTTATCAAAACCCAAATCAAGGAAACCAGAACTTTAAGAGAAAAAAAAAATCACCTTTCTTGGCCTGCAGTGTCCCAAATCTGAGCTTTGATAACTTTCCCATCGACGTTCAAACTCTTGGTAGCGAACTCCACACCGATGGTAGACTTGGACTCGAGACTGAACTCGTTCCTCGTGAACCTCGAAAGCAAATTCGACTTCCCAACACCCGAATCCCCAATCAACACAACCTTGAACAAATAATCATAGTCGTCTTCAGCTCTATACGCAGCCATAACTGCTCTTCTTCTTCTCCTTCTCCTCTTTGTCTGCAAAACCTATAAAAAGTTGCAGAGAAAGAAACCACCGAACAGAAACTTTCCCGTTTCCGTGTTGAAACAGTGTGATATTAGAGAGAGAGAGAGAGATTTGTATCTAAACTTTCCTTTTGTTTAATTTTTAGCCTTTTTGGAGGATGGAAATGTGAACGACTGCTGTCTGCTTGGCTGGACTCCAAATCCAAAAGGATGTATTTGAAGCTCCGAAGAAATTGATTTCGAGGGAAATATATATTTACTTAATTAACCCTCTTGGATAACATGGTCATTCAGTTTGTATTCTAGGGCTTTGAAGGGTGTTTCTGTCATTTAATACAGGGTTGCTGGGTGTTGGGTTGTAAAGGGAAGCTTAGGAATGATTCTCCTTCATTTAAGGGGTGATTTTGGTGGGGACAGTTGAGATTGTAATCAATAGCAGCTTCAACTTGGGAAAATTTCAGACCATGCGTCGAACCGGTGAAGAGTTTGGTCTGATTTGATTTGGTTCAACCAGTATTTCAAACTAAAAGAATTGGGGATGTCATAAAGAGATTTAATTAAAGAAAAAAATGGAGAAAATCCAAAACTGTTGGCTTAATTCAATTTGCATATGATTTTGACCGGTTCATATGATTCGAGCTGGTTTGCACCTTTTTGGTAACAAAATCAAGGTGAGATTTGAATCACACCAGTATCTATTTGATGGTTTAACCGGTTAGATGGAGTGACAATGCAGGAAACCTTCTTTGTTCCCTTTGAAACTAGGAGCAAAGCAAACCATCTTATTTACAGCTCTCGTTAGCAACCCTTTCCAAAACCAAGATTCTAAAACATCATCTCAAGCACAGCAACCTTACCCAAGGCTGCGTTTGTTTTGGCTTATACTTTTGGATAAGTATATATTGGAAAAGTGATTCAATGAGAGCACTTATTAACAGCATCAAAAAGTTGTTTGATTTGAAAAAATAAATAAATAATGTGTTTGATAATAGGAATAACTTAAATACCTTAACAAGACAAACTTATAAAAATAATCTTAAAATTTGAAGATAAAAATGTAATTTTTAAAAAAAGTGTAGTATTAAGTTCAAGGTTAAATGTCATTTTCAAAGTATCAATCCAGTTCAGAAACCACTTTTTACATAAGTGATAAGAAGTTGTTGAGAGAAACTTCTCCTTATGGGTTATTTTACTCTACTACTTATGGTTAGGAACTTACCCGTTCATTGTTACCAAATACACTTATAACTTAACAAAATGCTTTAATAAGTTATAAGATCCAATAAACACTTATTTAAGCAGTGCCAAACATAACCCAAGTCTCAACTCAAATTGGAACCGAGTTTAATTCAATTTGCACTTTTTCAACCAAGAACCAAACCAATACATACCAATACGTATGTACATATTGCAAACCTCACTAACAAGTCTAAGGCTGTGTTTGGCCCGACTTGTGCGTTTGGATATGCACTCATTGGATAAGTGGTTCAACGGGTGCACTTATCCACAGTAACACTAAACTGCTTACTTGAAGAAAATAGCATTTGGAAAATAGATTTGTTTAAGTGCTTATGAAAGTTTAGGGGATAAATAGGTTTTATAAAAATATTATTAAAGTTTAGAAATAACATTTCTTTCAATGCTTATTATAGTTTAGGGGTAAAATAGGTATAATAAAAATATTATTGAAGTTTAGAAATAGCTTTCCACATAAGTGATAAGAGAAGTTGTTCTCAATAGCTTTTCCTTAAAAGTAGCCTTGCTCTACTGCTTATGGGTACCCATTAGGTATTATCCAACACACTTTTACTTTTAAAAAGTGTTTTAATAAGCTATAAGCTAAAATAAGCACTTATATAAGACATGCCAAACGCAGCCCAAGTCAGCCAAGTTTTGGTTTAAATCTACCCAAGTTGCATTGCTAATCATAATTATATCTGAACATTGATTCTATGGTTTTGATTCTTGAGGAATATAGGTCCAACCATAGTTTCCTCTACGGGTTTCTCACAAAGGATAATTATGGATCAATTAAATTTATTTATTTTTATTCCAGGGACCAAGTGAGAAATTGGTCATGTCATCAAACCCAGTCTTAACATGGTAATTGCTCCAAGAAAATACCTAAGCCCATGCATAGTACCTTTGTGGCTGTGCACTGTAATGAGTTAGGGCTTGTCTCACATAGCTTCTTACAAATAGAAGGGCTTCAATGTGAATGTGAAAGGATTTATTCAAAAGGACTTTGAATCAAAGCCGTTGTTTAAAAATTACTTTTGGTGAGAAAAATTATATAAAAGGTTACTCTGTATATAATTTTAGGCTTCATAGATATTTTTGTCTTGTTAAAGACTGTAATAGAAATTGTAGGATACTTTTGTCATTTAAAGTTTTATTTAAATTTAGGACATGACTAACTACTTCGCACAAATCGTAATTTTTAAAAGCAGCTACACACCTGCTTCACCAAACTGAGCTTCTAGAAGCAAACACTTCCATCCAAAATAACTTTCAAAAGTGTCAACAAACACCTGAGCATTGGGTAAGAAGCCCCTTTAGGTCTAGGAAGGGCTTCCTGGCCCTTAGAAAGCTACACGACACAGGGCCTTAGCATGTTCGTTAATGAAGGATAGAGCTTAAAGCCCATTAGTGATGGATATATCTTATGAAGCTTAAAAATTCAACATATCCAATTATTACACCCATAAAACCCTTATGAAGAGGATATTAAAGGTAAAGTTCATGGATCAAATGATTGTATGATTGTCTTGTCAAAATTATTTTTGAAAGAGGGATGCTCTAACTAGATCTCCCTCCATTGCTTCTCACTTCACTTTCTAATTCATTAATTTTCAAACCACTGCTTCAATGACTTTTAAACCTTGAAGGGGGAGACAGAGATGATCAGACCCCTAGTTCATTGTGCTCAACTAAACTACTAACACTAAAACTACACCTTAAAGAATCTTCATCCTTGTTCATTCAAAATACTCAGATCCAAGGTCGTTAAGGCGCTAATAGGTTAACATGTTAATGGGTGAAGAGAGGAGTTTGAGCCCTGGTCTTGAATAGTTCACCGGCTATGCTCGTCAGCCACTTGAAGGTCAGATATGCCTAACGCTGTGTTTGGCCCGGCTTGTGCTTTTAGATATAAGTAACTCGATGGGAGCACTGCGAACTGCTTACTTGAAGTAAATATCGTTTGGTAAATATATTTATTTAAGTGCGTATGAAAAAAATGAATAGTTTAAAAGGCTGGCAATCAGATAAAAGTTTAGGAGTAAAATAGATATTATAAAACTATTATCAAAGTTTTGAAAAGGTTATTATAAAAGTTTAGGGGTAAAATAGGCATTATCAATTTTACTAAAGTTTTGAAACAGCTTACCGCACAAGAGCAGCTTCTCCTTTTATAATAGGTAGCCTTCTCATGGGTAAACATTTACCCATTAGGTATTACCAAACATACTTTTTTAATATTAAAAAATACTTTACTAGCTATAAAAGCTGAAATAAGCACTTATACAAGCCGTGGCAAACGCAGCCTAACAGTCCAACACTAGATGAAATTCCAATCAAACCCCTCGAATATCATTCGAACAGTGTCGGCACATGGCCTGACGAGCGACTAAGGGTAAAGAGGATGACCAGGGTACTCGATCATATTATTCAGATGGACAACAGATTACAGTACCCTATTAACAGGAACCATAGAAGAAGTTCAACGATTGTTGAAGAGAAGAAAATAATAATAATAATAATAATAATAGGAAAGAACTGACTGAAAAGATCGGGTTTTCACCCCCAACAGAGGCCTATGAGGTTAAATTTATTTAAGAAAAAAATAAAAATCTACACACGGAGAGGTGCTTTTGGTGCTCTATAGAAACATGCCCTCAAATTCCTTTGAGATGGACACTTATAATTTGTTTTAAACAGATTACTTGCATTCCCTCGATCCGTGTAAGACTTCAAGAAAGAAAGGCAGCAGATTATGAGGATTTTTCTGTTACCACTACCTGTAGAGGAGTGAGGAGTCGCGCGATCTGCTATTATTGTTGTTTGGTCTCATAGGCAAGTATTCTCTTCTCCAGCTGCCAAAGCCCCCATATAAGAGAAGTTAGGACAGAAATGCACATCTTCCAATCAAGACACCAATAAAAACATACAAGGAAGAGGAGTAAAGAGGTCAGTGCAACAATTTACTTGGTTTTGCATGTACACAAATTGGGAAGTAGTCATCAGAAAGGTAGTGCAAAACAACCACCCAAAAAAAAACAGGAAAAATCCTTGTTGACAAATTCTTAGATAATAGTAACTCCATATAATCTGTAATTACTGTAATGCATTCAAATCAATGCTGTGATGCAACCCCAGTAAAATTATCAAATTGCTATCCGACCCATGCCACAACTATATAAGTACACTGCACAAATCCTATCTCGGCAGTTCAATTCTGTGTACAAGTAAATCTTCTATTAAATTGTGAGACTTCAAATCTTTTCCAAATATATCCCTCCATTTCCCTTTCAGATGTTTCCTTATCATACGTACTTGTTGTACATTTACGTGCACATAACCAAATCAACTTACGTGTTTTGCATTTATAACCTAGGGGCCACTCCTAGGTTCTCATGTGTTCGTTTCAAAATTTGTCCTTTCAAGTCTTGTCACTCATCCTTCCATTGTAACACACTTCTCTATGCTCAATCGATTAACACAGTTTTTTGATTGCTAAACATTCAACTTTATAGAACATGGCTGGTCCTATGACTGTCTTATAAAATTCTCTTCTCAATTCACCGGCCTATGTGAATCACGTCATACTGCAAAGGCATGTTCCACTTCAGTCACACAGCCCCACTTCTACAGGTAAGATCCTGCTTAATCTTACAGTCCTTGTATAAAACCGGATTGGCCAGGACAGTCGAAATGGTCAACCTGGAAACTTGTCCCCTTGGTAGAATGATTACCCCTTGGGTATCCTTGAAACCCAGACCAGTCCATTCAACTGCCAACCTGCTTGAACCAGATAGGATTCACCAAACCAGAAGAATGATGACAAAACTATAAAAAAGGAGGCTACATTGTGTATAAAATGAATAGTTTTTACCCATCTACATATACGTGGGTATAAAATGAATAGTTTTTGCCCACCGACATACCCTTCCATGGTATATCCGTTGCCCATATAAAGAGAGAATTGTACCCGAAGAAACAAAAGGAGAGAAGTTGTAAAGAAAAAGAAGCAGACCTCTTGTGTTTTCGTTCTATTTCTTTCATTTCATTCTTTTCATTTTTAGTTAATTTTTCTATCTAGAAACTCCAAAACAACAACACCGAAACTCTTAGGCAACAATGGACCAGAAATAAAAAATCTACTTGGAAATAGTAATTCCATTAGGCTGTAGTTGGAACTTGGATTTTGAGAGAAAAGAAAAGACCATGCTAGAGAAAGCACATTTTCTTGTTTGGTTGAAGAAAGAAAGGGATAGAGATAGAGATTTGGAAAGAAAATAGAACGAAATGCACATCTTCCAATCAAGATGGACACTTATAAGGTGGAGAGTACCCTCCAACACTCCAACCTGAAGATCTGTGGGTGCAGTAGCGACCTTTGAGGATTAGATAAGTTGTGTAAAGATTTAGGATGCTGTAATCTTGCTTCCGGGACTGTATTTTGGGTTTCGGGTTGTTTTTGTTCTTGATGTACACTTTTGGTGTACTGGAGGGACTCTTGTAATGTTTTTCACTTCAACAGTCTAATATATATTTAATTTCTCTGATGAAAAAAAAAACAGTCCAACCTAACTCACAATATCTCTGATCTTTCCTTGTTGGCCAATTAACCTCGCCCGAGTATATGAGAACTCACCGGAAACTCATCAAAAGTTGTTAGAATCCTTCTTTTCTTTGTATGTCTCATCTTAACCAAACACTTGAAAAGAAACACTTATCATTTCTTTTATTTTCTTTTCCACTTGTTTTTTTTCTTCTCTTTTAAAATCCAAGGTTCCAAACATAGCCTTAATTTCTAGACAACAGAACTAAACTTCTAAGAGTAAGAACATAGGATTTATCCAAAAAAGAAAATATATATTTAGTTCTCAGCCTTATCCCAACTATTTGTGTCGGCTTCCCAAATTCCAAATTTTCATTGCAATATGTTCTTTGTTAGATCTTCTATTATATTTTCTTAATTTTTTTCAGGGAATTGCATACTATAAACATACGATGCGTTCACTATACGTAGTGCATAGGAAACCTTCCTTATTCAAACGCTATCATTACACACGGCACTTGTTTGGGCTCAAAAAAACCCCACTAATGTTTTTGCCTCGTTAGCCTTCATGAAAAAAGAGCCCGATCAGACATGTGTAGCCGTTCAATCAGCCATCAAATTGCTGATCACGTCATTTGCTGCATTATTGCACAATGAGATCATGCTATAGTGTTTTTGACGTGATCAACAATTTGAGGTCCCGACTTGATGGCTACAAGTGTCAGAGGGCAGCTATTTTGCATTGACGCTCATGAAGAAAAAATATTAGTTGTTTTTCTTTTTGTGGGCCCAAACAAGTGTCACATGTTATGATATTAGTATGTGAATAGGGAAATTTTCCTATCTATCGATTTATAAGGAAAAGGGCCTGCCTTATGTACATGAAAGATATAAAATGAGCTAGCCATCGCAGCAAAAATCCAGAATGCCTAGTCCAAAAGTCTAAACCCTATCCAGTTGTGACATCTTCCCTTTTCAACAGCCGTTCAATTAGCAACAAATTTGTGAAGTTCATTTTGATGTAGTGGTGGGTGTATATGACCTGAGTTACAATAATATCATTGATTCAAATCAACCCCCTGAAGAAGAAAAGGAAGTATATGAAAGCATTTTTTGCAAGCACAAGCAAAGGAGACTAGAAAAGAACAGTTAAACATTGTATTTTAATACAGGTATACAGTCGGATGAGATGTTATACGGCAAGCTGTGATATTCCCTGATGCTTATATTGCTTTTGGTGCATTGTTTTTTTTTTTTGGATATTCTGTTACATTTTAGTCTTGCTATTCCCTTCCCTCTTTTTATAGCTTTGGCATCGCCAACTTTCAACAACCTAGTTCTGTAACTCCCCTTTTCTCTCCACTGATATAATGATCATCTTACAAGCTTATGTGCCACGGTTTGATCTCCTAATAGTTTCGAATGATAATATATCTAATACATTTTTCCAACATTGACTACTGTGGCTGCTCTCTTGGGGGAAGATCAAATTATTTCCTTTGAAGGTCAAGGGTTCAAGTGTTGGCGACACCATCATCAAAAAAAATAGCTACTGAATAAACCATATTATTTTATTCAACTATGTTCTTCTTCTAACAAATTTCCCATTTTCTTTTCTTTTTTTAACAATATAAAGAGATATTTATTGGTTCCATTATTGATGAAAATCAGATAACAAAGTGTTGCTCAAACACAAGCAGTGACTTTCCCTCATACACCAAAGTTCATAAATAAATTATATTTCATGCTATCAGAAACAACCAAATACTGCCATATACTTCCATACTGAGCTATATTCACAAAAAAGCCATATAAGCACATATGAGGATGGTAAGAATGTTCAACAAATGAAACATGATAAATGTGGCCCGAAGGCAAGGATCTAAGATGCATCATTTGACAGATACCCCCTAGGATGTCCACCAAACATCAATAGAGCTGCATGATCAGAACCATCCAATTTCTATGTTCTGTCAATATGTGTTTGTTGGATTAGTTCAAGGCACAGATCTTCAATGTGGAGCTGCTGAACCTATGTTACATGGACTTGGATGCGGGTATGAGTCCAAGTTTCAGACTCGGCTCATCCCCATATCATAGGACACACGGACTCAGCCATATACTATATATTTTGAACTTATTTATGCTAAATAGTACATATACACAATAACAATTTAGAAATATGATACTACATATACACAATCTCAATTGATACTCATTCAACTCATTTTAAACTTCATAGTTATGTAATATAATAAAGATAAAGGAAGCATTACTATTGAATAGAAGAAACATGTGTTAAAGAAAAACTAGACTCGAATGTGAAGGATCCGACATAGATCCCATACCCATATTGTGTTGTGACGATATGGGTACTTTGGGGCAAGTAGAAGAGTCCACCTAATATAGGTTTCAAATATGGTTTAAAATATCGTGTCGTATCGGTCGACACGTAACGATACACAACATTAAGATACAATATGTATCTTTTCACAGTGTTTCGATACATTACCAATACGGTCGATACGATCTCAATATGCTGGATATTGATAAAAAAAAAAAAAAAAAAAAAGATTATGAAAACTAAAGGATCAAAAAAAAAAAAAACACATACAGAAACCCTTAAATTACTAACATAATTTCAAAAAAGAACACATAAAAAAATGGAAGGAAAGAGAGAGTATTTGTTTGGCAGGGTTACAATTCTTTTTCTTCTCCTTTCATTTTTTATTTTTTTTCTCTAAAGATCGTCCAATAAGAAAGCGTTTTGTTTGAAATATGCATCTATATGTAATAAAACTTGTTCTTTTTTGTTTAAAGAAAATTCTAATCATGCTTCTATGTCTTAAAACTGATTACATCTTGTTACTTATAGGTAATTGATTCCACTAGATATATATGTGTGTGTGTGTGTGTGTGTGTTTTTCTTTATGTTTTATTAGTTTATGTGATATATTATGCCTTTCTTTTACAATATCTTTTTTTTTTAAGTCTCCACGTGCCTACACGTGTAGCGGTTGATTTTATTATATGTGTGGGTATATCATATAAAAACCTGTTTATTTATCATATAATTGCCTTATATTTCCATAAAAATGGGTTTTGTTTTATGTATTCACCATTTTCCTTGCGTATCCACCGTATCTATGATGTTTACAACGTATTCATGTATATCTGAAAAGATACTCAATAAGTATATGCTTTCTAGCTGACCGATACGTTACCTCGATACGATATTTTTAACCATGGTTTCAATGTCTTAAAACTGATTACATCTTGTTACTTACAGGTAATTGATTCCACTAAATATATATGTTTTTCTTTATGTTTTATTAGTTTATGTGATATATTATGACTTCCTTTACACTTACCTTTTTTTTAAGTTTCCATATGCATGCGCGTGTAGCGGTTGGTTTCCACGTTAATATGTATTATATGCGTGGGTATATCTATAAAAACCTGTTAACTTAGCATACATTTACCTTATCTTTCCATAAAAATGGGTCTTATTTTATGAATCCACCATTTTCCTTACGTATCCATCGTATCTATAATTTTTACAACGTATCCATGAATATTCGATAAGATACCCGATACGTATATGTTTTCTAGCTGACTGATACGTTACCTCGATACGATATTTTGAACCATGGTTTCAATCCCTGCATTAGTATTATGCGAAATCCCATACAATATCTATGCATGCATTGTCCCTTGGATCTTACCATGTTACCCATCATGCACCTCTTATTTCCTCTTGATAAAAAAAGTATATTAAGACTATTAAGGATTGATATGCGTTACCTTGACAATCCTCTGGAATTTGCTTTTCAAATAACAGTACTCGTGATTGATCCTTCTCAAGACCAACATGCACCTAGAAGGATTATACATAGAAAAAAGAAAACTATATGAAGACATGGGTACAGATACAGAAATACAAAGGAAAAGAGCGGTGGAGTGGAATAAGGATGAAGAGCATAATATAATAGTGGCATTCTTATGTAAAAGATGCATGAATTCTGTGTATCGAATGGTTAAATAATAATTATTGAGAGAAAAGGTGAACAAGTCTTATTTTAAATCTTGAAATGAAGACATATAGCAACAATAAAGTGACTAAAAAGATGAACAAAATTACAAACACTAGGATACCTCTGATACTCCAATTTCTAGCAACTCATTTCGAATTTTACTTCGGCATCAAGGAATATGTATAAAATTTCCATTTATATTAGTAAAAAATCCGAGTCAAGGAGTACTATTAGGAACACCATTTTTAAGTTTAATACAGCCTTTTACAGTTGATCAAATAGATATTACCACCAATATTGATAATACTCAAATAAAGTTTGAATTTATAGAGAATCCACATACAAAATCTTTTATTTGGAGAATCCACATACAAAAATCTTACAACAAATAAAAGATTTTATTCAATTTAAATAAAATTTTATTTTGCATCTAAAAGAAGATATTAAATATGCTAAAATAGAACAACAATTACAAAATCCAAAATTAGTTAAACAAATATCTGAATTTCAAAAGAAATTAGAACAAGAAATATTCTCTGACCTTTCCATTGCATTCTGGGAAAGGAAAAAACATAGGCTACAATTACACTATACAAAAGAATTTGAAGAGAATAATATTCCATCCAAAGAAAGACCTATTCAAATGAATATAGAATTAATCGAACATTGTAAAAAAGAGATTGATGATTTACTTAATAAGACCTAGTTATCCATGGAATTGTTCTATTCTAGCATTTATGTTTACAAAGCTGCAGAAACTAAACGAGTATCTAAATTAGTTATTAACTATAAACCTTTACAATGGATAAGATAACACATACCAAATAAAAAAGTTTTACTGAATAGATTAAACGATGCTTACATTATATAAAAGAATAGAATGGAATTAAGAACAGCTTTTAGGAGCTCAAAAATCTGAAAGAAACAAGAACAAGGGGAAGAAAGGAGGAAAAGAGTGCAGCCCATTAGTGTAGCTTATATCTCTTATGTTGTAGTTGGTCTTCATTAAAGTTCTTATTGGTATTTGTATCTTTTTCTAAGTCACGAGTTATCCAAAGATCTGCTGTAAAATCTTTAGATATGAAATGAAGGGGTGAGATTGAAATTTACTTTGGATTAGGTTTACTTAAAAAAAATCTATATAGACAACTGGAAGTGACTTGAGGAGTGCATGTTCTGTTAAAGAACTTAACTAAGATTGTGATTTACTTTGGATTAGGTTTGGTTAAAATAAATCTGTATAGACAACTGCAAGTGGGGACTGCATGTTTTTTTACAGAACCTACCTACTAGTCCTGCTCTTCTCTTGGTGTTTTAGACTTAGACAGAGAATTACTCTCAAATATGTACTTTCTGTTCAATCCTCTTATGCTCTATGCTAGCTTTGAGTTATTTAGTATTCTCTACAATTTCATGCACAGTAACCAAAGACTTGACCTAATTAATTGCTAATTGTTCAATTAAACTCCGTTATCAAGCAAAGCACAATAAGCAACATATGCAAAATACAAGAAGACCCCTAACAAGCATACTTGAAGGAAATATCGATAAGTAATAAAGAAAAATACAAGTAACACAAAGAAGCCCACATGGACTGCAAAAAAAATAAAAAAAGGGCACTTGTGTGACAAACATCTGTAGATATAACATTAAAAACAAGTTGCACGAAATAAGGCCCCTTCATACCCTTCCTTATAATTATTCTCGCAAGCCTGACGGAAGTCAATGCAGGCAAGTTTTATGCGTTGAGCTCCAATACTGCATCACAAAATATAGAAAAGAAAGTAAGAATTAGTTCTTAATGATGAGGGGGAACTAGTAAGAAGCATTGGGCAGGTCTGCAGTGCAATGTGGAACACGTAATAAAGATTAGACCACCATTCAGTGCATGCCACTGACAAGATTTTTCTAGGAGAAATTTCAAGCATATTAGAAGGTTTAACAATCAGATAGTTCTTAATGATGAGGAGCTAGTAAGAAGCATTGGCCAGGCCTGCAGTGCAATGTGGCACACGTAATAAAGATTAGACCACCATTCAGTGCATGCCACTGACAAGATTTTTATAGGAGAAAAATCAAACATATTAGAAGGTTTAACCATCTGATTGACCATACTCCTTTACATTGCAGAACATTTGACACCTGGTTCACAAAAACAGACCTAATTTCAGTACTTTCATCTCTTTAACAGACCTAATTTTGCAATAAAAAGGATTTACAATCTGTGGTGTATACAAACATTAGCATCATTCGTTACAATGCTGATGAGAATGTCGGTAATCAAGATGATACAAGATTATATCGCCATCTATGGATACAATAGGATGCCAGAACAATCCCCCATTGGTTTGCTCTCTCTGCACACATAAGTGAACTTGAAAAGTTGGAACACACAACTTCTTAGTTTGAAAAGATTATCATAATATAGCAGCATCTTATTCCTTATCACTGTTTAAAATTCCTTCCATGGTGGCAAGGCAATTAGAGAAAATCCAAAAGAGACTTTTTTTGGAGTGGTGAAGGAGAAACTCATAAAAACCATTTGGTGAAAGGGGAAGGTGTTTGCAAACCTAAGATTCGAGGAAGATTGGGCATTAAAAGGCTGTTGGCATTTAATGAAACACTCTTAAGTAAATGGATTTGGGTGTTTGGGAAGAAAGGGACAGTTTATGGAGATGTGTGATAGTGGTAAAATTTGGATGCAATCCAGGTGCATGATCTATCTTCCAATTCAGGGTTCTCATGACACCAGTTTGTGGAAGACTTTATTCCATGTAAGCTCTAACTTTGAAGAAGGGGGTTAGTTGGTGGTGGGGGATGGAGAGAAGGTACAATTTTGGTAAGATATTTGGCATGGTGAAGTACCGTCAAAAGATCAGTTCCCAAACTTATTCATTGCCTCGGTTGAAAAAAGGTAAGGTAAGTGCTATAATCATCAAAGATCAGCAAGGGATTTCTTGCAACTTGTAATTAAGGAGAGCACTATTTGATTGGGAGGTGGAGGATGTGTGGAGTTTATTATCCTTAATTCAGGCATACACATTCAAAGAAGGTCTGGATCATAGGGTCTGGTTGAAAGATAGAAAAGGGGATTTCTCGGTTAGCTCCTATTATGGTATGCTGTTTCAGAATTTGCATATATGTGGGGTTGCTGAACATCTTTGGCAAACCAATATACCTTCCAAGGTTTGTTTCTTTATATGGATTGTTAGAGTTGTATTATTATTTGGGTTATTTTCTGTTATGGCATAAGGGTATTTTTGTACTTTCTCATCTTCAGTACAAATATGAGTTACGGTGAAGGGGCTGATTAAGTCGCCTAAACCTATTCTCTAATCTTTCTCTTCTCCTTCCGTTTTTCTTCTCCTTTAATCCTAACTCTTCAATATTTTCATTTTAACTCGGTATCAGAGCATCCGATCCAAACCTAGAAGCCATTACATAATCAAGAAGTCGTCGCAAGTTGATTGAGAAGGGCTGACGTCAACGTCTGTACGATGATGTCATGCTGGTATCATCATCTGTACAGACACCAAGGTCCAACGAAGACTATCTCAGACTCACCTCTCTCTCTCTCTCTCTCTCTCTCTCTCTCTCTCTCTCTCTCTCTCTCTCAGTGTGGTGCTTTTTCGAGATATCTCTCTCTCTCTCTCTCTCTCTCTCTTTGTGGTGATTTTTCCAGATCTCTCTCTCTCTCTCTCTCTCTCTCTCTCTCTCTCTCTCTCTCTCTCTCTCTCTCTCTCTTTCATTGTGGTGATTTTTCCAGAATTTTTTGAAGCCCTTTCATGCGATTTGTACTATTTTTTGTGCGATCCGCGATTTGGACTGTTTTTTGTTTTTCGACATCAATTGTGCGATAAGCAATTTGGACTGTTTTGAGCTAGATCTAGTGATTAGAACCTAATCTATAAGGGCCGGAAATCTATGGTATGTTGTTTTTGCTCTCTAGAGTTCGGCCTCTCCTCTTGTTTGTTCTCTTTCAATGTTTGGACTATGCTGAGCTTTTTGATCCTATTCTGAATCCTTGATGGTTGGGCAAGGAGTTTGTGCCTTGCATTGGGTTGTTTTGAATTCTCTTGGCTTTAGTTCATCTGTTATTGGCTCGTTAATTTATTCTCTCTTGGATTTACATTGTTTGAGTTGTTTTGTTGGTTAAATTAGATCTGTCATGGCTGAGGAAAAACCCCCACTACTTAAGGATGATGATATGCCTAAATCCATTACCTCAAGAAGATTGAATGGCTTGAATTACCTAGCTTGGGCAAATGCTGTGAAAATTTTTCTGCGTGGAAAACGTAAATTGAAGTATTTGACTGATGATCCTCCGCCTAAGACAGATGTCAAATATGAAGACTGGATGTGAAGGATCTGTTATTATGGGATGGCTTTGGCATAGTATGGAACCTCATATTGCTGCTACAGTTGAATTTTGTGACTCTTCTACTAAATACTTGGGTGTTCTTTGCTACTTCCTTGGGATTGAGGTTGCTCGTTCTCTTCATGCTCTTTCTCTATCTCAAAGGAAGTATGTGCTTGATCTTCTATCTAAGACTGGTTTATTAGGTGCTCGGTCTGTTGATACTCCCATGGACGCCACTGTTAAACTTGACAGTGAGCAAGGGGAACTATTTGCTAACGTAGCTCAATATAGACGCCTGGTTGGGAGATTAATTATCTTACTATTACACACCCTGGCATTACTTATGTCATGGTGTGGCTAGTCAATACATACATGTTCCTCGTCCACCTCATTTTGATGTTGTTCATCATATCTTTATGCATCTTAAGGGTGCTCCTAGGCGAGGATTGTTATACTGACCTTCTGTTTCCTCGACTATAACAGGTGTTAGTGATGTTGACTGGACTGATAGTCATTCTAATAGGCGGTCCACCTCTGGCTATTGTACCTTTGTTAGGGGTAATCTTGTTACTTGGCGTAGTAAAAAGTAGAATGTCATTGCCTGCTCCAGCTCTGTATGACATAGATGCATCAGTTTAGAATGGTTATCATCTATCTCTTGGTGCATATGTTGACACAATTGGATTACCAATCCCACCAAATAGATAGACTGTTTCTAGACCATTTTGCAATATATTTCCTGAAGTTCAAAACAATGATAGAAGTAGATGGTAATGGTCAAACAATGGAGTTGAGATTTGGACCAAGTTTGCAGTTGAGGCTCATCAACCAATTAGTCCTGACCCTTCTACATGTATACCACATGCGAGGCCGATAAATGTCAAGCATGAGAGCTTCTTAAATACATATGAAGTATTTATCAATAGTGTAAGAAACAAAATTCAAGCTATCTTAAACGTGTAACACTTAGGAAAAGGGACTGCTGCATTACCTTGCGCTACTTCCTTTTAATTGGTGAACATAGAAGTCCACCTTGTTGTAATCCACAATAGGTTGGTTTCTGCAAAGATTAACCGAGCCAAATTCAAACCAAAGCAAATCATATTCCAGATATCTAAATTATAAAATAAAAGAGAAGGTACTATCAAAAGATATCAGATATAAGTACAGATATTGGGACAGCTCTGTCAAGATTCGTTGGGAATCAGTGCAGAATAAAGTGATCACTTCTGCAACAAAGCCAGGATTATTTTCATCTTGTAATGCTTGAAGTTGTTCGAACTGTTGATCCAACACTCCCTACAAAGAATAAGAACATAAGATATAGAAGAATCACCAAAGAATTCAGCAAGAAATTAAAGGTCTAAGTAAAAAAAAAAAAAAATACAGCACGCCTAGAGAAGGATATATTTTCGCCAACGGAACTTCACATTGATTTGGCACTTTAATTAGAACACGTTTTTTATATCTGCAATCTTCTAACAGACAAATGGAAGATTACAAATTAGTATTTGCACGAAAAAAATGAGAACATTCATCAAAACCCCTAGACAGATATGAATTAGTTAAAACAACACAAGAAGTTTAAAACCATCTGCAAATTTTTGAAGTTTAAAGGTAAAGAAACAAAAGGAAGATAAAGATCGGCAGGATCTCCAACAAAATCTCAATAACTAAAAAACTGAAACTATATGAAGAATAATTGACATTTAAAACAGCAAATACAGAATTACCTCATCATACATGGGTTGCACAAATCCTTTGAGCTGTGCTTTGAGCATTGCTAACTCCATTTCGCAGTGTAATTAGATTGACAAGCTTTCTGAACTGAAAGAAGCAAAAGCCTAAGTGACGAAAATTGAAGTGAAGGGAGTTTCAAATAAAAGAGGTTACTCATATTCTCAAACCCTTCTTACCCATAACGAAAAATCATCACTGTGTGGTAAACCAAAAGAAACGAGAATTGGAGTTATAGCAGATGCTATTTACCACTCCCCTTTTGATGCTCCATGACATTAATGTCAAACCCTTCGGTGAACAGATTTAAGATTTGTTGACCTTGCAAACACCAAATCCTCCCAGCACTTTAATTTATATTTTGATGGTCCAGATAGCTCGAGAACACATTCACTCAATTCCTGAACCGTTAGATCCCATCTTGTATGTTGTTATGTGTGCAAAAACAAGGAGGATGACAACAACAACAACAACAAGGACATATGATGGTTTAGGTCTCAAGGACACTGAATCTCAAGCTTTTTGAATCATTTCCCTAGTTGTAATACATAAAGTACCTATGTATACATATCGTATATCAAGTCAATCTAGTCACTCGCTTCTGCCCTCGTTTTTCACATCAATCAACTCACTTTTTTTAATCAAAAACTGGATTTATTAAAATAAAATAAAAGATGTGTACAAATCTGGAAAAAAGAGACAAAGATCAAAAAAGAAAATAAAAAAGGAAAACAAAAAAGAAGAAGAAAATGTTGCAATGGAAGGGCAGTCTCAGAAAGAAAATAAGCACTAGCAGCCCCTTTCTGGGAAAGATCACTGGGCAACACTAGAAGACTCCCCTTCAGCTACAATGTTAGTGAGGCCAATCAGACACTTTTTTCCAGCATACATCTCATTCCTCAAATCAATCCGCTCTCTCTCCCTCCCTTTCTCTCACAAACACAGATTAACTCTGTTTCTCTCTCTTTGACCTCCCCATTTATCAATCTGGCTACCAAATTGAGCTTTTGGTGATCGGGAGTTTCTTTATTTTGTTGTGGTATGATATATGACATTGCGTAAAGACTGGCCATCCTTATTATCAAAATTCAAGACTTACAAGTGGCGTATTCAATCTATGCAATATAATCTCCAGGCATGCAATGGACCCGCATACCTCAAGTAGCTTGAACACTAATTGCACTGCAAAGACACCAGGAATCACTCCTCCAGTCAACCTCGGTTCATAAAAGAGGCTGGACTGATCAGAACCACATCATTGCAACATAGGAGATAGCATGAGTGCAACAATGCAACACCATCTGATCTGTGTGCCTCTTGGTTAAAACCATCTATATCTTCTAATAACTGCACAAGCATTTCAATCAGAATCATTGCAATTTCAGGCATAGTGTTTGAACTCGGATCCAACTCGGGGATCGTCCCGCTTCGATCCCGAGTTGGATCGGCGATCCAACTTGGGATCGGACGAGATTGGACAATCCGTAATTAATAAAAACAAAATTTTCAAACACCCAACTTGGACCAACTCGGACGATCCGACTCGCCGATACCGAGTTGGATCGCCCGATCCATATCGGGATCGGATTGAGTCATTACGCTTTGTTTAAATTTAGTCTCGGATTCAACTCAGGGATCGGACGATCCTTTACACTATGATTTCAGGGGCTCTATTGGATGCTCTTAAATATATATCTTCTAATAGTTGCACGCATTTCAATCAGAATCATTGCAACTTGAGGGGATCCATTGGATGCTCTTAAAACAGATGGTCTTAAATTGCAACAGTTAATCATGCCCATGAGACAAATTAACCACAAACCCAATGGGCCCTGCCAGTAATTCCAAGAGTTTCATTTTAGACTAAGAGTGAATATGCACTAATTTGCATGATCCTCAACATCACTATATATCCACCCCACTTACATTGACTACAAACCCAATCTTTATGTGCACAAAAAGTGGGTGACTGTTGTGTGGGCCATACTCCTAAATTTAATAATCAGAACTGACTTATGACTGTCTGGTTGAGCTAGATTCATGAAATGCTATTTTAGGTATCAAAACATAAGGATCTGTGGCTCCTGAGATTAAAAGATTAATCTGTCCAGCAAAAGGGATGAAATTTGTCATGTCATGGAAGAAGCGCCAAAGGAGAGCATCAAAATGTAGTACACGATGTTACGACAGAAAGAAATAACAATTCCGTTACACAATTACATTGGTAACATTCAATCTCACTGGTAGCAATGACTGAAACATCCAATCATGACAGAAGTAATGATCATGTACAATTATTATTCAGATCATTAAAGCAGTGAAAGGACATCATATTAGGACCATTAGTTTCATGCATGCATGGTAAAAGTTTCACAAAGATGAGGTTGAAGAACAAGAAATGATGAAAGAACAACCAAACCAATGTAACCACACATCATTTGAATTGTAATTATATCGAAGAAGGGAGTATTGAGCAGGGAACACCTTCTCTTGTGTGTAGGACAGTTGTAATTTTCACATTGCGCTTTTATTTTCTACCAGTAATGATGATTTGAGTTAACAATGACAAGAAGTCAGGAGAATCCTAAGGTATAGAAAAGCACTATAAAAAGGAGAACATACTGTTTATAGGCTATGAGAGCAATCAAAAAAGCTACATTTTTGATAAATCTTCCAAATTTTGGAGGAAGCTAGGGACTTCAAACTTTCAAACTCCTCAAGATGACACCCAGAGAACATCTAGGGCTTGAACAAATCCTATCACCTTTTCAAAAGAGTGGCCACATCTTTCCCTTCAAGTAATCCAACAGATACCGAAGGGGAGAAAAGTTATACCAAATGCTGCTTCTAGCTTGAAATACTTTCGTCTTCTAATATACAAAAAATCTCAAATACGAAATGGCATCACGAGGCCAAAGAAAATGAAAGAAAGTGTATCAGATTTTTCTGATGAAGGCATGTTTTGCAATAGATGATTGCATTTGCTTTGCAAAAGGATGCATATCTTCCACATAACTGACTGTTAAAATATCATCTAATACAGGTGACTGGGAAGGGGGAAAAATCGAGGGAATATAAGTTTTCCACCCCAATATGAAAGGAAAGAGCAAACGTGAAAAACCTTGAGATGCTGCAGTGAGTGACAGAACTGTTACTATGCCATTCTTACCCCTTCCAAATGGTTTTACTTTAAAATTGAGCCTACATGTAAACTCCTAGAAGGACATTATGAAGGCAGGGCAGAGGACCTATTCCCCAGTCATTGATAAGTACAACCCTTTTGACATACCTCTCAACAGCCACCAACCAATATCTTTTCTTGTGTCAACAGTCCTTGACTTTATTTTTTCCTAAGCACTCGAAAAGTATAGAATTAGATAATTGGGATCTCCACCCAATAGTACGGTCGTTGTCTGTTTCACCATCCTCTACAGGTACATCAGATGTTAAATATTGATTTATAATATTCAGATTATGTTCACAGTTACGATCTGTTTGGACTTGCAGGAGTTCAGACATTCATGTGCATTTACATAATGCTCATTGGAGCATATGTATCATTGAAAGCTAATGTATGGGCTCTATACTGTTTGGCTGAGACTAGGAAGTCATGGGAAATACCTATGAGGCTATGACTTCTAATTCACTATACAAACATTTATGTATTTTCCTGAGAAATGAGTTATCACTTGGAGATAAACATATATGAGGTACACAATGTCCATACTCCAAATATATCACCACCATATAACGGCGAGCCATGAATCATGTAATTGGTTTAGGACCTGCCATCTGTTTCATATCAACTGTTAGGTTCAGATTTCCAAAACTTTTATCACCGGTATATAATGGCAAACCATGACTCATTAATTGGATTAGAACCTGCCATCGGTTTCATATCAACTGTTAGGGTCAGATTTCTGAAACTTTTATCACCACTATATAACAGCGAGCCATGACTCATGTAATTGGATTAGGACCTGCCATCCGTTTCATATCAACTGGTAGGGTCACATTTCCAAAACTTTGTCCATGTTAAAGACCATGGAAATTCAAGAGAATAAAATTAATAAAGTTCCTTAAATTTTTTTTATAGCTAAATTCCTTCAAATTAGTGTTTTAGAGAGTCCTCAAAAACTCGTAAAGAATTATCAGTCGATGACCTTTGAAATTACTATCTGCATTTTTAGATTTGTTGCCAGAAACCATTGGTTTTAAATATTTTTTGCTGATACAGAGAGGCCTAAAATGATTCAATTGGTACAATACCTATTTGAAAAGAATGTGAATTGGATTCAACACATAACCTCTCTCCAATAACATAGCAATTACTTAAATCCCAACATCATGACCTCTCTCCACAATTTTCCCACTTCCAATCATCAGAAAACAACCATTTCTATTGCAACAAAAAAGAACCCACATCTATTGCTGCTATGAATAACAGTGTTCAAACTCAAGAATTAGGAGAAAAAGATAGTTAACATAAACAATGGAGCACCAACATCAATGTTGAACTTCATCAATCTTCTTGAATAACGGAAAAGCAGTAGCAAATTCCAAAACCCAATTTGCTGCAACTCAAGCAACTGTCCTCTCAACTGTGATAATCGTCTCATATTTTGTACTTCATGGAAGGGAATACCTGTGGATATTTTTTAAAATCCTTTGATTCGATAACTATGAAATCTGAAACTAATTGAAACACAGAAGAAGTATAGATTTCCGGATTGTCAAAATCAAGAGAGTTTTTAGGATTATAAATAGGAAACATTCACTAAAATTAGAGTCCAGAAAAGATCATCCACAAGGGCGTGATTACCCCAACTGAACAAAAACGAAATATAAGCACACCCAAAAATTTAAAAATAAATAAATAAATAAAAAGAGTCGATTAAAATGAGGAATGGTGAAAGAAAAATATGCAGGGAGTTGCTAAGGTAAGAAAGAGGCCCTCGAAACTTACAGGTTCGTCGCTCTGCTTTCGCTGTCGCCGTCACTGTTGCCGTCACGCGAATGCAGTCGAGAGTCGAAACATTGCGAGTTCCGTCACGGGCTAAAATGGGAAAGTGGGTTCGGATTTGCTTTGGACTGGCCGAGCTGGGCACTTACAGTGACTCGGCAAGCAATTCTGGGTGAACCGGTCAAAGGTACTAACTGTTGAGCTGTAAATGGATCGGGTTTGGTCTGGGACATGGTAAGCCCCGGCCCGACCCCTTCAAGGCCAGTTCACAGTCATATTTTTTGGGTCCTGTTCTGGGCCATCTTATCATTTTTAATTGGATTTGGCAGTAACTGACACAAACACTCTTAAGCACGATATAGGATTATTTGAAAGTCTTTTAACTATACAAGCAAGCTATTTTATTTTTGGTGGGAGTATACTCGCAAGCTATTCATAACATCGGCTGTTGGAACGGTTGATGTTGCGGCTACTTTGCAACATTGGAAATGCTCTCCATTTTAATGATATAACAGGCTGTGTTTGGTATGCCTTTTAGAAGTAATTTTTTGTTTTTAAAAGCAAAACAAGTATTCGATAAGGTATTTAAAGCAATTTTTTTTTAAAAAAAGGAAAACAAATTTTTGTTCTAATTAAGAAGCAACAACTCGCTGTTTTCAAAAATTTACTTCTTCGGTTTAAAAAAAAACATAGGAGGAAAAATTAAGAAAATGGTAGCTTTTAAAAATTAATTAAACCACACCACTCCCACCCCCACCGTCACACCACCACCGCCACCCCACCACCACTACCACCACTAAAAAAGCATAAGCATTACCAAACACAGAGTTCAGATTTCGCCTGATTTAATTGCGGCTTCAACTCAACCAAACTAATCTGATTTGGTTTATTATTTTTAGAAGGAAAACTGAACCAAATGGTCAAAAAAACCAGTTTGGGTCAGTTAGTTTTTTAATTGAATCGTGCCAAGTTGTTGGATTGATTGAACCGTCCCAAGTTGTTGGATTGATTGGTGGGACATACGGATTAAAATCTGGTGGGACATGAAATACACACGTGTAGGCCTGCGAACGGTCGAATTTAGATCGAATTCTGATATATTCGAATCGAAACAGATAACAAATTATGAATATCTGAATCCGATCCAATATCCGACAGATTATGTATTACATGATTCAAATTTGAGTTCGATTGAGAACTCGAATATCTGAATCAAATTCGATCTGATAAGCTTTTGACTTTTGCACTTTAGCATTTTATATTTTTAGAATTTAAATAGTTATATTTAATTTAGTTAATAGTTTTTAGATAATTAAAAAATCATGTGCATTCACGATTTCATAGTTTATATCATGTGTTTTTATATTTGTAGGTCTTTAAATACTTAAATAAATAATAGTTTAAGAACATTTAAATTATTAATATTCATATTAATATATATTTAATCGGATCAGATAAAGCTATATCGGAAATCGATATGATTATGAATCGATTCGTATTGGATATCACTTTTATTCGGATCTCGGATCATAAATCTTATAATGAATCCGAAGTAATCAGATTCGGATCTTGATATGATCCATTGACACGCCTACACATATGATATACAAGATTATCTCTGGCTTTAGAAAATGCTAGCTAAATCAGGTGTCGATGGCTTTTTCGTGCCGGTGAGTGTGGGCGGCACTCTATTAGCCACCCGCACATGTGAAAGATAGAAAACAAAATCTAATTTTTTTTTTCTTGTACACATGAAATTGAGTGACGCGTGCCAATAGAGTGCCCCCGCACTCACCCGCACATATCCGCTCTCAATAACCAAACCCTCCCCCTTAAAGCTCATAATTCAGTTCTCACATTAGTAGTAGATCCAATTTTTACCGTATAGCCAGAGACCCAATGACCATAAGCAACTCTATTCGGCCGACTCGTGCTCACAGGGCTCGAGTTTCGTTTTGAACATCGTCAGTGTTTAGTTTCAATGAACCCAAAGGTGTAGGTAAGGGTGCAACTCGGTTCAGTTTAAACTGAAACCGAACCGATCTGAATCGACTTTGGATTAGTTTGGGTTGGGATTGCATACATATGATTTGGTTATGGTTTAGAAAAATTCAAACCGAATTAGTTTGATTCGGTTTTGGGTTGAGCCATCGGTTAAATCGAACCAACCCGAAATCCAAACCGAATTGAACCAAACCGAATTAAACCGAACCAACCGATGTCCGTCCCCGCACATGGGCTACCATGCGCACCCCGCGCATGGGCCTGCCGCTAAGCAGCGCCTCCCGCATAAGGCTGTCGCGCTCGTGTGAGATCCCTGAAATTTTAAAATTTTAAATAAAGGTACTTTGGTAATTTTCGTGTCATGGTAAGACCACGAATGGAAAATTTCGAAATACCGTCGACATGAAAATTTTATGTTATGTATATTTATAAGTTGAGAATTATAAGAAAATAATTAAATGTATTAATTGGTAACACTAAAAGTGTGTATTACCTATAATGGATCATAGAGAAGCTAATAGCTTCTAGAAGAAGCCAGCAATACCCCGAGCAATATATAGCCTAAAGGAACTCCTTAACTTCTTTAAGAAACTATTACTTAGCTTCATAAAGAAGCTTAAGGAAAGTCTCTTGTAAAGTCTAGAGCCTCTT